>JALMQS010000106.1:3033241-3344219 GCA_024734495.1 Forficula auricularia
AGAGGAACGATAAGAGAACATCAGTCACGGAGTCCACTATGCTTTTTTCACACAGATAGTATTTGTAAAAAATATAGTGATCTCCTTATTTGACTTTCTACTACATTATAACCCTTTAGTACAATGAAATTGATACGAAATCAAAGACGAAAATGTTGATGCAGCAAGTATACAAATTCATCGATTGGAGATTGTATGGTGCCACAAGCGAACACAATTAATTAAAAATGTTCTTACATCTGATATTAAGAAATCAATACAAACAAAAATTTACTGGTGATTTGATATTTCTCCATTTAATTTTATGCAACAAATAAGTATATTGCTAGTATATAAATACAAAAATGTTTATCGCTTAAAACTTCATAAATGAGTAAAAGGCGCAGACAGTCTTAAACTTTTTAAACATTGATATCTATTTTTTGAATTATAAATACTTTCAATTTCAATTTAATTTAACACCAATCGGTGCACAATGTTTTTGGTTAACCTGTCTTTAGCTAACACAAATAGATTCGACGGTTTCCGTAACACGAACAACGACGCAACATATAGTTGCCCATGAAAAACATGTATTTTCCTAAATCTAAACCCACAAATGGACATTGTTTGACCTTGAGATTTGTCAGTTTATAGACAGAGTATAAAGCGCAACGAATGGAAACTGTAGCTTTTTGAAGGGTATGGTGAATTGATGGTATCATCTGAATATGCCGTGGGCAGCAGGACCATTTTTCTTTAAACTTCCCAGCCAAAGTATTGCTTCAAGAATTGCTTCGGTGATCTTTTTGATGACCAAACGCGTACCGTTACACTGAGGTGGATTCAAATTACGGAGGAGAATAATAGTAAACCAATCTTGATCGAAGATTATGTGTATTCAGGGGATATTCAATGAATTTTAAAAAATTCAACGAAAATGCGATTATTTTCATCAACAAATTAGCATCGATTGATTTAAAAGATATCGATTCTTTGGTAACAACTGTTGCATTCGAGCAATTTCGTCAACATTTTATTAAAACGGGTTTGTTGACTGAGCCATTCACATTCAAATAATGGCGAAATTATAAAGCTTGATCAATGAAGCACAAGTCAGGCAAAAACAGGTTTAATTTTTATCCGTATTATCTTCTATTATAATATAACGCAATTTTAAATTTTGCCCAAAGCAACACGTACAAGCAAGCAATACCAAAATTTAAAAAGTGGAAATAATTTGAATTACATGGTATTTTGTTCGTTTACAAAAATAAGAAATTTAATTAATTTTTACAAGTCAACAACAGATTGGCAATTATGTCATTGTTAAAACAGTTATATGACACGTTCGTGGATTACCATTAGCAGCGCCATTCATTATCATTACTCAACTCAGTCGAAAGCGTACATATTGCATAAGTAGACAATTTGTAAATAAGCTAAAAAAATCATCCCCTATTGTAAAAAAAAAAATCATAATTTGAAAATGTATAGAATCGCTTATTGTAAATCCCCAATTAATCTGGGGGCACGGTAGTGCAGTAAGTTATATAGATATGTAGAAAAAGAAAAAAAAATATTGAATGTTTTGATAAATTAAAAAAATACAAACCTTTTATAAAAAACAATCCAGAACGCGTTTATTTCAAATCCAATCGTTTCGGGAGAATTTCCCCTTTTGAAATGGTTAAAATTTGCGAACAAAGAAAAAAAAATTATTTACGAACATAAATATTTAATTAGAATGAAAAATTCCGAATGTACCATGCTATTGGCTAGTCATTCTATTAACCTTAAACACAATTTTGACTTTTCTAATCCCAAAATCCTAGATAAAGAACATAACGTGGAAAAAAAATCAATCTTAGAAATGATGGAAATTTTAAATAACAAAAATTCGATTAATAAAAGGTCAGATATGGATTGTTTTTCAAATGTTTATAAAAAATTTTTAGAGAAAAATAACTTTTCATAAATATTTATATTTTTAATTAAAGGTAATTTTGTCACCAAGACAATATGTACAATTGTCTATTTATAAAAATATTTCATATCTTAGTGTTCCTTTCTAAATTTTAGAGAAAGAAAGTATTTTTTTCTTTTTTCGCAAATTTTAACCATTGAAAAACGAAGATATTTTGCCGAAACGTTTGGATTTGAAATTAAGTGTTCTGAATTGTTTTTTATATATAGGTATGTGTATGTTTATTTGCATCAAGCAGAGGACAAACTCTTTAACTTTAATTTATCCCTTGAAGACTTTTTTTAATACAAATCAATTCTTGATGATGGCTCCGATAAAACAAATAGAAAATTTAATTCATTTTTTTCTTATCTACCCTTAATAAGGATGGCTTGCCTCAATCGAAAAATAAATGAGCCGTTTATTTTGAAAGTGGCCTAACTCCATTTTCCAAAAAAATCAAGTTAGATACCTTACATAGTTACATTTTTACATGATCTTTTCATTTTGAAACAACATGTTGCTAATATATTTAAAATCATTAAGATTTTGTAACATGAAAATTTGCTGGTTAATGAAGTGATGAAAAAATTTATTTTGAAAGTGGCCTAACTCCATTTGTATCAACAAAATTATTAGAAGACGCAATTTTTAAAAGGGTAAAGAAATCTGATGGAGAATCAATAAACTAGTTAAAAATATGTTGAATCCGTTTTGTTAGAAATAAACGGTATAAAATTTTCTATAAGACATCAATGAATGAGAATGAAAATTTTAAAGTCCTGAATTTATTACCACGTCGGGGTACCAAGACCAAGAAAGTTCGAAAATATCGTGTTGACACCACTGTATAAAAATATCAGACAAAATTCAAGGACATAATTGACCTATTACGATATATACCACCGGAACATCATGATTTCTTCAAATCCCTTTCACACACACACAAAATGTAGATGAATAGTAAATTGTTTTGTAATAAATAAATTTATGTTTTTTATGTTTTGTACGTTATGTAGTTAAAAAATGTTTTGAATCGCATAAATTAAGTTTCCAAAGTGTTTTATGTAAAATAAATTAAGTATTGTTTTTTTCAATTTGAAGCATCTTAAATTATGTTGAATGGACTTGGGCACCTTCAAATTTTATAATGAATCTGAATGTTAATTTTGAAAGTGGCTTAACTCCATTCTTGATAAGAAAAACGCATATTATTCACTTAATAATTGCCATTATTTTAATAGGAACTATAAATTTAACACCCTTAGATACATTTAAGCAATATGACTCATTAGTATCCTATACATATATTTTTAAATTCATATTGAAACGCAAACCCTTAAATATCTCGATTTGAAGATAAATGGAGTTAGGCCACTTTCAAAATAAACGGCTCAAATATCCTCCATATAATGTTAAATAAAATAGACATCTCGTCTTTTCTAAGATTTAAAATACTTTCTTTTTCTTTTGTTTGTTCTCTTTAGTAAAGAAAGTGCAATCAAATGAATGTGGGATCCAAGTTTAAAGAGAAATAATTACTTGGAACTGATAAATAAAGAGGCCCTTAATGATGAGTCTTAATGTAGCCGAGTTCAAGTTGTGTAACAGTTACGATTACGGCTGCGAGGGTGTCGGTCAAACGGCCCTTGTCAAGGTAAAAATAACTGCCTCCGAACTTTGGTCGAAAAGGGCAAGAAGCCAGCTAAATCAGAAGGGCTGGCTGCTTTGCTCGAAGTTCCGTCCGCCCCCCGAAAAACCCATCCTGATTTCTGTCTCATTACAATTAAGTAGGCACAAATTTTCCACTATACGAGGAAAGGGAGCGTCGGTAATGAGATTCGGTGAAAAATTCCCTTTCTTAATTTATCTTTCCATCTGAGGTTGGAGGGAACCAAACGATGCCCTCAAACCCAATTCAGAACAGAATCAACTCGAATTGGAGGGCGGAAATTCCGTATGGCCATTAGAAGCCGATTTCTATCAATCTAGTGCGATAATAAATACACCCTCTACTTTAGCGAACTCCTCTTGTTGGCGACTTCTAGCTGGTTTGATCTATTCTCTCTCTTCCTTGGAACGGAAAATCAATGGATCGCTGGTGTTTAGAGCTTCGGACAACCAAAGGTTCGCTCATTCGTAACAAAGCAGAGGACATCGGTTTACAGGGTGCGGAAAATTTCCAGCAATTTTCAACTCAATAATATATTATTGAATTGAAAAATAAGTTAAAACTTTTTCAATACTCGATAGGCTCTTTTATTGAAAATATTTTGTTTTGCCGAGAGTAGCAGAGGTTAATTCATAAAGAGAAATCAATGATTTTCTCCTTTGCTTGATGTAAATTAACATATACATATATTAAAATTAAAGGGAGAATTTCCCTTAACTTTAATTTACCTACATAATATTTCGCTTATAAGCTAACACCGCACTCTCTTGGTTTAATATACATAAATATAACGAATATAAATATGTATATAATATTTTTTCCTCTGGTCACCTTATTCAATAATTAATTAAAAAAATAAGTGCTAGCAAATATTTAAGTCTCTAAAACTTTTCCGCCTTAGGCAAGTGTGTCTGTGCCTATGCGTAGGGCTTCGTACGAGACGAGATTTGAGACAATATCGTCTCGATCTCGTGAATTGTCAAAAAAGCCAGTATCGTCTCGGTCTCAGTCTCGTCTCGTCAGGGCTAGTCTCGTTTGGTCTTCGCCAAGTATCGTTACATTGTTATTTTTTTATAGTATAGTAAAAATATAAAAATTAAATAACTGAAATTAAATTTTTCCCTTACTAAGAAATATTTCACACGATATTTATTATTTAACTAATTAAAAAGTAAGGTAAAACGATATTTATTTAAATTATATTAGGTATTTTAATTTATTCAATACAATATTCTATTTAACCACACAAAAAATGATTACGAGAGCACGAGACCACGAGACTAGACACGAGACTCTCGCGGTATCGTCTCGTTTTCGTTAAGGCGGTATCGTCAGCTTAGCAAACAGAAAGTTGCTATTGAAGACATATGTATGGAGCATAGCCATGTACGGGTGTGAAACCTGGACAATTGGAAAAGCGGAGAGAAAGAGATTGGAGGCTTTCGAAATGTGGTGCTACAGAAGAATGATGAATATCAAATGGATGGATAAAATTACAAATGAAGAAGTTCTTGGAAAAATCGAAGAAGAAGAACCTTGTGGAAGAGTCTGAAGAAGAGAAGAGGTCAGATGATGGGGCACACACTGAGACATGGGGGACTGCTTAGGGATATCTTGGAGGAGGTGGGAAAGAAAGGGGAAGGGGAAGACCCAGATTAGAATATTTCAACCAAATAATTGGGGATATGGGATGCCAGACATTTAGAGAGGTTAAACAGCTGGCAGGAGGACAGAGTCGAGTGGAGACGGATTGTTGCATCAAACCAGTCTTAGGACTGTATACTCAATGATGATGATGATGATGGTATCGTCTCGTGCGAAGCCCTACCTATGCGTGAATTCGCCTCTGAATATATATTGGTGGCCGAGTTTTTTATCTTGAGACAGTCTTATAATTCAAAAACAGTGCATTATATGGAAAAAAGTTTCAAATAAAAGTTTATTTATATCGAGGGGAAACTAAACTAGGCTATTGTTTGCCGCCGTAGAACAACCTTTCAAGGGTATTTTGAGGTCAAGTTCTGTTTTTTAAATAGAACCTTATATTTTTCATTACGTCTACTTAAACTACTAAAAAAACTGAACAACTTTTATAAGAACTATTTTTTATACGACATCAAATAAACAAAATATTAAATCAAATAGATCTCCCAAAAAATCTTAATAATTATTTTTAACAATTATTTAACTTAATTATCAAATAATAATGATTAAATATTTAATTATTAAATAAATAATTATTAAATCGAAAAGTCACAACAATGAAAATAAGTGTTTATAATAATATTAAAACTTCGTTATACTCAGATTTAAGAGATTATTTTCTACTTAATAGAACTATTTAAAATTCTTGAGTTTAAAAAAGTTTATTTCTCGTGACAATCCAGTAGATAGTATTACCATAATAAAAATGGACCATTTTTTGTTGAAAACAGAATTGAAATGGTCTTAATTTATGGTGAATGTGGAAGAAGCTGAAGCTGTGAATGTGAAGCTGCCATTAAAATGGATGCCGAGTGGTTTCCTGACAGGAATTCACCTCATAAGCTTCATTGTATCGTGTTGTAAATCTGTTAAAAAAATAGGAAATGTAAAGGCTACGAAGAAACTGAATCGGGCCAAAATAACGAAATTGGAACTGGAATTCATCCAGAAGACTTGCAATCACACTCTGGAAAGTCACAAAACAGTGGCGAAAAATTATTAAATTATTAATTACTATTAAATTATTTATTTAATCATTATTATTTGTTAATTAAGTTAAATAATTGTTAAAAATAATTATTAAGATTTTTTTAGGAGATCTAATTGTTTTAATATTTTGTTTATTTGATGTCGTATAAAAAGAAGTTCTTATAAAAGTTGTTCAGTGTTTTTTGTAGATTAAGTAGACGTATAGAAAAATATAGGATTCTATTTAAAAAACAGAACTTAACCTTAAAAATACCCTTGAAAGCTTGTTCTACGGCGACAAACAATATCGTAGTTTAGTTTCCCCCTCGATATAAATAAACTTTTATTTGAAACTTTTTTCCATATAATGAATGCACTGTTTTTGAGTTATAAGACTGTCTCAAGATAAAAAAACTCACCCGGTATATATTTATATATAATTAATTTCGTATATAAATTTTAACCATCTTTTTTATTCTGCTGTAAAGCGGAAACACAACATGAGCAGATCCATCAGATAAATTGAAAGAACAAAATCTTGTAGACTTGATATAATTATTTATTGTCTTTTTCACCTAGTGTAAATAACAGGCAAAAGATCTGCATATCGAAGAACATTAGTTGCCAATAGTTTGGACTCAATTCTTAATAAAAATAATTTTTAGAAAAAAACCGAGACTTCAAAATAATTAAATGCAACAAATAAAATAATAAGAACTCAAGAGTCAAATAAAATGCACTAAAACGTATAAAATAATTATCTAATATAGTTACAACTAAACGACGAAATTTTTCTATGAAATCACTTTTTGAAGTCGGTGCCAAACAAACTATATAAGCGAGCTTACGCAATGTTGTCTTCGTTACCCTCCAAACGTACTAAGTAAGATCCGTCGAGTTCGATTCATAAAATGTATGATTGGCACCGACTTCAAAAAGTGATTTCATGGAAAAATTTCGTCGTTTAGTTGTAACTATATTAGATAATTATTTTATACATTTTAGTGCATTTTATTTGACTCTTGAGTTCTTATTATTTTATTTGTTGCATTTAATTATTTTGAAGTCTCGGTTTTTTTCTAAAAATTATTTTTATTAAATTGAGTCCAAACTATTGGCCATAATGTTCTAATGTTCTTCGTTATGCAGGTATTTTCCCTGTTATTTACACAAGTTGAAAAAGACAATAAATATATCAATCTACAAGATTGTTTTTTTTTTTAATTTATCTGATGGATCTGCTCATGTTATGTTTCCAATCGTCTAACATCAATTCAAAATATTCATAGCAATTTTCGAAACACCGGCATTTCTTTAGCTGTTATTTTTTACACCTTTGCCCAACGCTCAACAGGTTTACAGCAGAATAAAAGATGGTTAAAATTTATATACAAAATTAATTATATATAAATATATACCGGGTGAGTTTTTTATCTTGAGACAGTCTTATAATTCAAAAACAGTGCATTCATTATATGGATAAAAGTTTCAAATAAAAGTTTTTTATATCGAGGGGAAACTAAACTACGATATTGTTTGTCGCCGTAGAACAAGCTTTCAATTTATTATTTTAATTGATGCATTTAATTTTTTTGAAAGTCGTTTTTTTCAAAAAATTATTTTTATTTTTCTTTTTTAGGGATGTTTACCATGCATCGCTGGTAGATGGGTAGCCCTTTTGTTCTCACATCCGGTCGTTCGACCTTTTTACTTTACCATATAAGGGAATGGTCAAGTATTGTAATCGTGCATGAAAAAGTGTTTTTCTTCTTTTTGTCGAAATATCTCAAAAACGGCTTAAACTATTTTGATTAAAAAAATTGAGCGAAACCATGGCATTTCGGTCTACAAAAAGCTCTAATAAGTGAACATCGAAAAAATTATATTTTTTGAGATAATAATTGTTGTATCAGATCATGTTGTGGTTGTCTTGTTGTTTGTTCGTGTAGTATGTGCGTTACCAAATTTTTGTGGAACGAGCCAGCTCAAAAAAACTAGTGACAAATATCGAAACCAAATTTCTGCTACGTAGTTTTGGTCAATTGAGATTCAAGAGCTGATTAGATTTTGGTGCATATCGACCTCAAAAATTAAGGGGTGGAAGGGAGAGGCAAAATTAAAAATCTAGGCCATTTGGAGACAAACTCAACCAAATTAACTGCACATAATCAATGGGACCCCAAGAAGTCTAAAAATGCAAAAAAACTAACCGCCCAAGACTAGATGGGGAAGGGAATGAAAATCTTGGCCATTTACCAAAGTCAACCAAATTTTGTATACATAATCAAGTGGGCCCCGGAAGACTAAAAATGTGAAAAATAACCATCCAAAATGTGTCAGTTTATTTATTAGTTTCGGGGACGAAGATTTCGGGTTCCTGGCAACTGATTTGTTTATTTATTGTTTGTTTATTTATTTATTTATTTATTTATCTTCCCACCTCACCCCGGATTGGCGAAAACAAAATTGAAATGCTTTTCTAATATACATAATTCGGACACAGATTTAAAGTGATAAGATGTGTTAATGAAGAAATCAAAAGAAAAATTTAATTGTTACCATAATGTATGTATGGAGGGGGCTGCTGCACCTCCTTAACTACGTGCCTGTAAAGCAGGTAATTTGCGATATTTATTATAATTATTTACATTTATTTTAACAATCAAGGTGTAGGTACTAGCTATAAAAGTATTTTATTGAATTCAATGTGTTTTTCTTTAAGGGGTCCTTTCGCCTGCAGTTGAGTCAAAAGAAGTGTAGTATCTAATATTTAATATAATAAATTAAAATACAAATGAAAAATAAGAGAATTTAAAAAATAAATTGTATTAAATATATTTTAAATAAAAACAATTATAAATAAGCTGACGTGTTCTGATGTGGCCATCCACTTGACTTTACCATACAACCTGGGACCTCACTTATATTTGATATTTAATAAAATTATTTATAATCATGTAGGGGGGGAGTAGTTTTTGCATTTTTAGACTTCTGGGACCCACTGATTATGTATACAAAATTTGGTTTAGTTTGGTAAATGGCCAAGATTTTCATTTTTTGACCCTCCCCCCCCCCCCCCAAATTCCGGGCGGTTAGTTTTTGCATTTTTAGACTTCTGGGGACCCACTGATTATGTATACAAAATTTGGTTGAGTTTGGTTAATGGCTAAAATTTTCATTTTTTGACCCTCCGCCCCCCTACACACATTTTGGGCGGTTAAATTTTGCATTTTTTAGACTTCTGGGAGTCCCACTGATTTCCACAAAATTTGGTTGAGTTTGCTCAAACGAGCCTAGAATTTTAATTTTTTAACCCCCTTCGACCCCCTTAATTTTGAGGTCGATATGCACCATAAATATAATCAGCTCTTAATCTCAATGGACCAAAACTACGTGTGAAATTTGGTTTCGATATTCACACTAGTTTTGAGCTAGCTCGTCCACAAAAATTTGGTAACGTACTAACTAACTAACAGACATTTTGACAAAACAAATTATTATCTCGAAAAATATAATTTTTTCGATGTTTACTTATTAGGAGCTTTCTTGTAGAACTAAATGCCATGGTTTCGCTCAATTTTTTTAATCGAAATAGTTTTAGCCGTTTTTTAGATATTTTGAAAAAAAGAAGGAAAAAAAACACTTTTTTCATGCACGATTACAATACTTGACCATACCCTGTATGGTAAAGTAAAAAAATAATTAAATACAAAAGTTAGTTTGATTTATTCAAATCAGCTGATAATAAGGCTTGTTTGATTTGGAAATGGGTTCTATTAATACTGTTTATGTTTACATCCAAACATAGCATTTATGTGATTTTTTAAAGTAAATATCTAAATAAATTCGTCGGTCAATCATATACATATTTTATTGCAAAAAAAGAAACCAGCATGTTTCAAAAAGCTAATTTTTAGTTTTTTTTAACTTTATCTATTCAACTAATAGTAGTATAATTCAAGAGAAAGTGTCAAGATCTTAATTTTCCATAAGACTCTAAGAAAATGTTTACATTTTAAAAAATTTTATTTTCAAAAATTTGCTCGCTAATGTGTGATTCAAACTTCACCAAAGCATAGATAGAGACTTAAACTATTATAAAAAATTAAGTTATAGTTATAATCTAATATTTTTTTATTTAACATTGGCGGCGAAATGACCTCCTTAAATCTAATTTCACAAATTTTTTTTCATCTAGTTTTATTTAAATTACATAATTAAAATTTGATGAGTTCTCGACGGGAAAGGGCTTTAAAAAAGACCCGGCTATAAAGAGTTGATTAGTATTGCAAAATAGCAGGCAGGTAGGTAAAGATTTTTTATGAGGGTTTCGGGGACTAAGATTTCGGGTGACTCATCAACTGATTTGTTCAGGTATTTCCACCCCACTCCCGGATTGGGGAAAACAGCCTAATAATAATTATTTGATATAAAAGATAAATGAAAATAGCACCCAGATATGAAATTTCAATAGATTTGAATAGATATCTAATGAGAAGAAAAATAAAACTGTTTGCCATTTCTAGTTGATTCGCTCTTGGAGAGAAGAAATTGATCTTTTCATACAATTTCTTTAAACTACAAAATTCTTAATCAAAATGCCATTTTCTTATATTAGAATGATACTATGAACCTCAAGTTAGATTAAATCGATAAAATAAGATCGATTTCTTTCTCATTTATAATTCTTTTTGTCTGTTATATCGAGAGGCTGGGTCGCCCGGCATCATCGAGTCATTTGTTTCAGTTTTCTAGCTTTTTACCATTTTCTTAAAACTAATCAATCAATTTCGTTCAAAATTGAATATAAATATTAATAATTGATTGTTTGATAATATTTATTAATATCATATTTTTTTTAAATTATTTCAAAGTATCTAGTAATTACCCTTATTTCAAATTAGATTTCAAATAAACTGCCCTTTAAAATGCAAATATCATATAAAAACTATTTGATATGAAAGTAAATGAAAATTTTTCATAGGTATGAAATTTCAATAGATATAGTTCAATATGTGATGAGGAAAAATTAAACCCTTTTGCCATTTCTAGTCGACTCGCTGCCCCAGTGAAGAAACTGAATGTTTTCATAATATTTCATTTCAACTGCAAAATTCTTAATTGAAATGATATTTTCTAATATTAGAATGATATAGCTGTACCTTCACATAGGTTAAATGGATAAAATAATTTGTTTAGGTTTAAAATAAGAGACGTGCAGCTTCAATTTTTTCTTTTATTTATCAATTCCCACAATAAAATAATATCGTTTTCTTTCTCATTTATAAATCTTTTGTTTGTTTTATGGAGAGGTTGAGACACGCATTACGTCATTTCATCAAGCCCATTCAATATACCCTAGTAAAAGATCAAATAAAATAACACAAAGATATGAAATTTCAAAAGATTTGATTGAACATGTAATGAGAAAAAAAATAAAACTTTTTGGCATTTCTAGTTGATTCGCTCCCGGAGAGAAGAAATTGAATCTTTTCATAAAATTTCATTAAAACTACAAAATTCTTAATCAAAATGCTATTTTATTAATTTTACTTAGAGAAAGTGGTGTAGGTTTTAGGTGAAACATGATATTAATTAATAAAGTAAAGGGTGTGTAGTTTCACAGTGAATGAAATAAAACTCAAAGAGGTTTTACATATTAGAATAGTACCGTGAAGGAAAATAATTAAATAATTTCAATTTCTTTCTGATTTATAATTATTTTTGGTTTGTTTTATCGAGACGTTGGTTGGGACGTTTCTTGACATTAGGGACACATTATTTATTATGGATTCAACAGAAGCGTCAAAGATCAGTGAAAAGCAGTTAAATAATTATTTTATTAAATAATTAAAAGCTTTAAGATTCATTTATTTAAAATAGATTTAATTTATATAATATATGTAATGTTTTATTTGAATATATTTAGAGAAAAATTTTCAAGGGTGCAACATCGTATTATTGCTAAGGGTTCCAAAGATCAACAACTATCTTTAAAAACTCACTTATTAATATATTTCTTTAATAACAAATTACAGATTTTTATGTTGGGCCATACATATTTGAAAACTAACCCCTTTTTCAGTTGCTAAAAATTCCATTGAACCAAGAGAATCAGTTCACCAGAGACTCGCGGAGCCAACTTGTAATGTAATTACAATTTTAAAACTTCGCAATGGGGTTAGGGAGGGTAGGTGGTTGGAGGGGGTCTGGAAACTAGTTTGGTAAGGGGACGTTGAAGGGGAAGGTTCCCGAGTGTGAGAATACTAACCTTTATAGACGTGGAGGTGGTGGTGCAACTCCAGTGTATCTCGTGGTAACTAGTCGGATAAACTTACTGAATTTACTTTCGTGTTCAAATTCTACGTTACTGAAGCTAATCTCGATGCAATTAATTTAAAAAAATAAAAAAATAATTCTAAATAGGCAAAAAATAAAATAAAAATACTTTAAATAAATTCTAGCTGCAAAGGAGAATGGGGAGAATTTTCTAACAGTGAAAGATAATCAAGAATTCAATGTATAATATATGATTTATTGAGGTCCTGGTGAATTTAACAGTCGGAAAGAATTAAATTGATTTGATGGCTTTAAAGGGTGAACGGAGATCGTTCAAAGAACATTAAGATTGATTACGCTTGCTCTTGAAGTGTGCTGACTGGTTCAAATACTTCAACAGCGCTAGCCGTGCCGCACTCCCTCTCGCTCAGGTTCCGTAGGGACTTGCCACGTCGAAGAGTGTGTAACGGGCCGGAGTTCCCGCTTCTTGATAATTCTTCCGTGATGTCTTTCACGAGAGCCGGACAGATATTCTTGTCCGTGCTATTCACTCAGCTATCGTGCTAATGATAGAAGTGCCAATGGAGGGGCTAGCAAGGTTGATGGAATGAAAATGCCCGCAAAAACGACTCCAGGAAGAAGATACATTCCGTGGGAGATCGAGTGTTAGAGAGAGGCGTATGACATAGCGGATAGCGCAATAGCGCTTGGTGTGAAAGCAATAGAGAGTAATAGAATAATAGGTAGAGCACAATGGCTTGAGAGATGTAAGGTAAGCGCTGGATAAAATAATAGAGAGTGCAAAAGAAGAAGTCGTCCTTCTATTTCTCCCGTGTTGGTCCTTCCGTGACATTTCATACTTATTCTCCGCTTTCTATCCCTTCTACGGTAGCATAGCCAATCATAGCTAGTTCTTATTTTGTTAAATGAGGGTGTTTGGACCCTGGCTAATCTCATTCCCCTGACTATATTCAGAAACTGGGCCTTAAAGCTTCATATACCACGAATGACTTTAGATAATCCCGGCTTAAGCCAGTTTCTTTTAAATATGAAAATTAAACTAATTTTTACGAAATCTATTCTATATTTGACTTGATCTGGTTAATCTCTTTCCTATTTTTAAGTTATTTAATTAATAAATTATGAAAAATCAGATTTAAGATTTTTAACTCCTACTAGCATACAAAAACATACTTCTAAATTCGATTCTTTGTTGTTTAACAATGTGCGAAAATGGGTTGTTACCATTTTATGACACCGCTTCCCCTTCAAAAAAAAAATTTTTAAACTAAAAAAAAATTTTTTTTTTTTAAATTATTAATAAACTGAAAAAATTTCATTTTCAAATGACAGCCTAGTGCTATTTACCCCGTGAGACCACAACTAATCCATCAAAACGCAGGGGTCACAAGCAATTTGTTATTATATCTCGCTTTTAAGTTCAATTATCCAATACTGATACATCGATTCCTGATTTCACATTTCCTTTTTCATGCCGGTATCCGCACACTGGGATCGTGTTCATCTCTTCTCGGCAGGATACTGAGTGCCCCACCTCTGTGACGGACCATTCGACATACTATAAAAATTTTTTCAAGAATTTATGTTAATCGTAACAATAATTAATTCGCTTATGTGAGATACTGTTATGCGACACGCTCGTTGGTTACCGCTTTTAAATGTTTTAATTTTTAATTGCAAGGGGCTTATTCAGGGGCTAAAGGGAGAAAAAATTATATTTTTAGTTTTGCATGTTCCACCATCGATTGATAATATTAGTACGGTGCCGAACCTAGTAGAATGTTTATTGTAAAATTAATAAGGAATAATTGAAAAATTTTACGTTATTACTTCAGAAAATTTCATTTAAATGAGCAGAGAAAATAGCGAGGTGGGAAAGTAAAATTAATATTTGATTGGACTTCTATTGATACAAACACAGGTTAGAATTTAATCGGAATTTTAAAATTACAAAGCAAGTTGACTAGAGAGGGTTGAATCGGAGTCTATCTAGAATGAAAAATTATTTAAAGACTGAATTTCGTCGGTTGCGACAAAATGAGGATTGAATTTTTACATGAGTCTCATCGTGATAAATGAGTTATGTTGATACCAAAATGATAAAATTATGAGAAAAAATAAAAAATAAAAATGAATATTGTTAATGATTTTCCAAAAATCATTGAATCGATAGATCTACTGAGTTTACTGAAGTTAAACGACAAACGAGGTCTGCTGGATTTATTTAAAAAATGGGAAATACGAAATTATGATAGAAATGGATTAAAAATTTTAAATGGTGATCTGTGTGGAATTGTTCTGCTAACATAAATAGTTACAGATGAGAATATTGATTGTAAATTAGACGGTAGAAATAAGAGTGTGACGATTCGTGTTTACAAGAAATTGAATTAAATAATTATCGCAAATTATTTCAAATATGGATTTTAAAAAAGATAATGAAATATACTATTTTTACTGGGCTCATTTCTTGAATTTGGCAACATCAGACATGACAAAAGAAAAATATGAATTTGACTGGGCTAATTTGGGAATTTAACTCAACAAAAATAATGGTTTGCTTATAAGCATTTTCGTTTTTCTAAGAGTTTCAATGTAAGGCAATTTTCGAAGGTTTCTTATGGGTCGATCAAAAATGGTTTTCTTATCATTTTTATCGGTTGATCCCCCGCGAGGCATATAAAGTTCTTTCTAGTGCTCGCTGGCAATGATGCGATTTATTCTGAATCACATCACGGATATGATTTATAATGAAATTCATTGTTGATAGTTTGAAAAGCGAAAATGTTGTAAAATAATTTTTATATTTTATATTCAAACCAATTAAAATTTTTACTAGTGGAATGGATTTATTTGGGGGACTTATATCAATTTTTATTAAAGGTGGTGGGGGCGGAATTTCAATTATTTGTTCGCAAATTATGGGTGTGTGAATTTCTATGGCGGGTATACAAGTTATTGTTTTTAATTCTATGGAGGGTTCTATAATGGGGTCTATATTAATTTGATTACAAGGGGCTGAAGTAAATTCGAGGGCGGTTTCTAAAGAGGAGGGTCAACAATGGTTTCAATTGTTGCTAACTTGATTTCTAAGGGTGGCGATTGTTGTATTGTTGCATCATGTGATTCTATTTTATTATCTATTTCATCAAAATTGGCCTCTGATTTATTTTGTTGTTCATCCATTTTTCCATCGCTTGACTCTATTCTATTAAAAAGGGATGCAAATTTTTCATTGACTTTGGCTATGGAATTATTGATATTACTATTAAATTCATCCCTCATGGTCTCTATTTTATTATCTATGCCCTTTATTGATTCTATTAGATTAGCCTCTGATTTCTTAGCTCTAGCCTCTGATTCATTTTTTTGTTCATCTATTTTGCTATCTATTTTACTAAAATTAGCTTTTGTTTCATTTTGATTTTCACTCATTTTCTCCATCATATTAGCCTGTGATTCATTCATTTTCAACATCATTTGTTGGAACATGCTATTAATATCGACGGGTGGGGGTGGAGGGGGGGTATGTGTACTTACGATTTGATGTTCACCATCAAGCGCATTTGCAAATTCCCTTGTATCTCGTAGCATGGCTGGAAGTGTCGATTCTTCCATTTCCGCCGGTGTAGGAGTGGACATACAGGTCCCAGAGTCTAGTCCTATATCATCAGGATCGATCGGCGTGTTGGATAATTCAACCGGTTGCCTGTTGGTTGCTTGCATAAATCGCCCTGCGTTCGTCAAGACTTGTTGTGTGCCGTCCATTCTCGGTGTTTATTTGTAAAAGAAAGAATCGCATGTTAGAAGTTGCTATTGTTTGTTTGTAAAATGTATTAATTTTATAGAAAGAGAAAGTAACGTATCGCCAAATAAATTCTCAGAAAATTTCAAAATAGAAGTAATTAGCCGGGATTATTCAATTAACCTTTGATATCCCACTCGTTAAGAGAGTTTAAATAAATAAATAAAAAAATATGAAAAAATAAATTAACGATACGGGGCAATATACTATATTTTTTGTTCAATTTTAGTACAACGAGACAGGTATCGCGTTCGGTTGCAGCCTCACTAAGCCTGGTATTCTCACTTCTCAGAATATTTTTAGCGGGATTTTGAATTTTAGGGATATCTGTGGGATAGGACGGCTGAGATTTTCAAATCCCAGCAGCACCTTCACCATGCAAGTAGCGGGGGTTAGGAGGGCAGACGGTTGGAGGGGTTCAAGAATTAGCTGGTAAGGCGGACGTGTAAGGGGAATATTCCTGAGTGTGAGAATACTAACCTTTATAGACGTGGAGGTGGTGGTGTAACTCAGTGTATCTCGTTGTAACTTAGTTTGATAAACTACTGAATTTTACTTCTTATGTTCAAATTCTACGTTACTGAAGTTAATCTGATGCAATTAATTTAAAAAAAATAAAAAAATAATCTAAATAGGCAAAAATAAAATAAAAATACTTAAATAAATTCTAGCTGCAAAGGAGAATGGGTAGAATTTTCTTAACAGTGAAAGATAATCAAGAATTCAATGTATAATATATGATTCATTGAGGTCCTGGTGGAATTTAACAGTCAGAAAGAATTAATTGATTTGATGGCTTTAAAGGTGAACGGAGATCGTTCAAAGAAATTTCAAGATTGATCACGTTTGCTGCTTCGCAAAGTAAGCGTGCTGACTGGTTCAAATACTTCAACAGCGCTAGCTGTGCCGCACTCCCTCTCACGTCTCAGGTTCCGCAGACTGCCACGTCGAAGAGTGTGTAACGGGCCTGGAGTCTCGCCTTTTTGATAATCTTCCGCAGATGTCTTTCACGAGAGCCGGACAGATATTCTTGTCCGTGCTGTTCAATTAGCTATCGTGCTAATGATAGAAGTGCCAATGGAGGGGCTAGCAAGTTGGATGAATGAAAATGCCCGCAAAAACGACTCCAGGAAGAAGAAATATACTCGTGTGAGATCGAGTAATAGAGAGAGTGTATAATATAGCGGATAGCGTAATAGCGCTGGGTAAAGTAATAGAGAGTAATAGAATATACAGGTAGAGGTATGACACAGAGATGTGCGGCAAGCGCTGGATAAAATAATAGAGAGTGTAAAAGAAGAAGTCGTCCTTCTATTTCTCCGTGTTGGTCCTTTTATGCATTTCATGGCTATTACTCCGTTTTTCAATCCCTGTCCACGGTAGATCGCGCAACCATAATGTTCTATTTTTGTTAAATGAGGGTGTTTGGACCCTCATTAAATCTCATTCCCCTGACTATATTCAGAACTGGGCCTTAAAGCTCATATACCACGAATGACTTTTTTTAGATAATCCCGGCTTAAGTCCAGCTTCTCTTCTTTAAATATGAAAATTAAACTAATTTTTACGAAATCTATTCTATATTTGGCTTGACTGGTTAATCTTTTCCTATTTTTAAGTTATTTAATTAATAAATTTTGAAAAAGTTCAGATTTAAGATTTTTTAACTCTACTATGCATAAAAAACATACTTCTAAATTCGATTCTTTGTTTAACAATGTGCGAAAATGGGTTGTTACCGCCATTTTAACTTCATATAGAATACGAAACTTATTTTGATATCATGTGTGAATAAAATGTTATTAAATACAATATTTTTTATTAAAAGATAAATATATTTTTATTTGTTTTGATAGGTCAATATAGTCTATTTTTTCTTATTTTTCTCGAAGATAACTAATAGTTTACTGTAGTAATGGCCGTAGCTAGGGAAGCAAGGGTTCAATGCCCACTACAAAACTCATTCCGCCCCCCCCCCGTAGAAAAATCAACTAACTTTTTAGTAGAATAAACAAATTTTGGAAGTTACGAAATAATTTAATGTGAAATACATAAGTGGTGCCTCGTGATAATGGAGTTTAGATTTTCCCAAGGTGGGGGGGGGGGGCAATGAGTTTTGTAGCAGGGCACTGCCCCCCTTGTCTCCTCTAACTATGCCCATAAATTGGGTAATTGAACTATATGCGAAAATTATGCAGATAAAATATCTCTAATTAAAAAGACTCGTGGTGCAAGTCAAACTTTCAAAACTATAATATATTCTTTAACAAATAAATTATATATAGGGTGGTCCAGAAAAGAAATTCATTTTTGAAAATAGAAAGAAAACAAAACTATTATATTTAAAAGCGTTTAATTTTATACAAGATAAAGTTTATTAAATGTAATTTTAGTTTTGAAAATTAAATCATCAAGATGACGTCCTTGGAGACACTCTTCTAAACGGGAATGAAAATTTTGAAAAACTTTAGTAGGATTTTCTTCAATTGCCTCAGTGTTGTCGGATGATTAGCGTATACCTTGCTTTTAAGGTGTACCCATAAAAAGAAGTCTGTTTGCTGGACTTAGATCGTGACTCCTCGGAGGCCAGGTTATGTCACTTCTCTGTGAAATCAGCTTCTGAGGAAAAATATCCCTTATCACGCGCATGCTCTTATTCGAAGTGTGACACGTGGCTGCATCTTGCTGAAACCATGTGTTTCGATTGTAACCTCACGATTCTTGCAACTTCGAATGAGAGCATGCGCGTGATAAGGGATATGTTTCCTCACAAACTGATTTCACGGAGGGGTGACATAACCTGGTCTCCTAGGAACACCGATTTAAGTCAAGCACACTTCTTTTTATGGTGACACCTTAAAAGCAAGGTATCCGTTAAAAATCTGACAACATTGCGGCAAGTGAGGCTGAATATTCACCATGAAATGGAAGCCATTTCAAAAGAATCTCTTTAAAAGTTTTTCAAAATTTTCGTTCCCCTTTGGAAGAGTGTCGCAACAGCCAAGGACGTCATCTTGATGATTTTTATGTTCAAAAACTAAAATTACATTTAATAAATTTTATACGAGCTGGTCTGGGCACCAGTCTACAGCAAGCAACATCAAATGCTTGTCACCGCTCCAGATGGCGAAAAGGGGTTCGCAGAATCCAAGCCGTGGGAGCCTGGTCTTATTAGATAGAAGTCAGGGGACACGACTCTTCCGTCAGGAGGAAAACGAAAAAGAAGAGATATTGTATAAGATTAAACGGTTTTAAATATAAGAGTTTTTTTTCGTTCTATTTTCAAAAATGAATTTCTTTCTGGACCACCCTATATTTACATATTTGTATTCGTTATAGGTATATGTTTATTTTTATCATGCAGAGGACAAGCACAGTGATTTCTTTATATATATAGTTATACCTGACTGATGCTAATAAATAGCAGTAAAATAGTCAAGTGCCAGTAATAGAGTTGATGGTAGATTACATGTCTGAACCTTATTTGAAAACTATTCAGAAATTTATGGTTAGAATTGAACATTGAACTCAGTGCAAACTTGATGTATTAAGTTCCCTTTTCTTGACTATAATCTACACTTTATCCTGTTAATTTAAATGATTTAATGTTTTAATTAATGAAATAGGAATGATTTATAAAATAAAAATATAAATAAAGAACAATTAAGATCTCCACTTGGCTGTGGTTTCATGTTTAAATACCCTTAAAGACGTTTACTTTCGGTCCCGTCTTAGGGTACGTGCACACAAATGTTTTTTATAGTCTTAGTTAATATCAAACATTTGGTAACCAGTTCAAAAAAACATTTTCTGTCATTTACCTGAAAAAACTTCTTATAGACGTTTCAAATGATTAAGTTTTATAATTCAAAAAAGAACTGTCATTAGTTCTTTTTCAACGTCATTAAATGACTTTTGTCCTAACTGAATAGATCTCAATTTCGGGAGATTTTGTTTTGTTTTTCTGAACTGTTGAAATCATAAATCTCATCAAAATCGTCATTTGCATTCCCTCTTTCGCTATTTATTTAGCTACTAATCGAAGAAACGCATTTGTCAGCTCGTTTATCCCTTCTTCTAGAGCAGTGTTTCCCAAAGTGTGGTACTCGTACCCCCTGGGTACGGGAAGATTTTAGGGTGGTACGAGCTACACCGGGTTTTGGCTGCGCGTTTATTATTATTTTGTTTATGTACTAAAAAAAGGAAAAAATAAATATATATTTTGATTGTTATTAAAGTACGAGCTTTTCGTGCGTGCCTTCGGCACGCCCTCGAAGCTCGGCCCTCCGGGCTGGTGGCCTGGCGGGCGGCGTCTCGGTCCAAAAATTTTATTCCTCTGAAAAAACCACACTCCAAATGTATACCTGTAAACTCCCGAAAATACATAGTCTCTTAAAAGTTTCGCCTCATTTTCGTCCTGACACAGCTACAGAAATGAGGCTCTAGATATGAATCTGGAAGTATTTTTTTTTCTATAATCTACAGCATTGTGATATTTTTTGGGTGGAAATAGATTTATTTAAATGGGATCGTGTGAGGAGGAGAATTATATTATATCATTTTTTTAAATTTGGGATCGATAATCGATATAAGGCTCCAAATATTTAAAAGAGATCAGGTGTTGTTTGTATGACAGGCTGCTCCATCCAGTATTGCCATGAGAAACTCATATGGGCATGCGTGTCTTAAGTCGTTCAATTTTGTAAAAATAAAAAAATAAGAATAACAAAATTTAGATTTTTAAAAAATTATAAAAAAAGTGACAAATTATTAAAAAATAAACAAATAATTATATAAAATATAAATCAAATAAGATGTGATTGATTTCTTTTTCTGTGCGCAAAGAAAAGCGAATAGAATATTTAATTTTTGAGTGGTGAAAGGGGGGGGAGGAATAATTATCAATATATTTAATTTTTCTTAATTTAAAATCAATTGGAGTCTTTCATTTCAAAATTCGAGTCCAAATTACGATTATATTTCAAATTTGCCGCAAATATACCGACGGCGCACCCTGTCGGCAGCATTACGTCAGCGTTGCGGCAAATTAATCTAGGCAAATATATATAGTATATGCATGTTTTTTTAACGAGGGGTACTCGGTGCTACGAAAATTATAGAAGGGGTACTGGTACACAGATGACAAAAGTTTGGGAAACACTGTTCTAGAGAACAAATCTGTCTTCCCCATTCTTTTTTTCTGTAACGTATTACCTTCAGTCTTTTTTAAGAACCGCATTCACAGGTACAAGTCAACTCAAGCGCAATCCTAAAAAATTTATGTCTCTTTTCATGATGCAAGCTCCCAGCACTACAGGGGTTGCATCTTGTTGGTACATCTTCTTGTATCAATATCATAAAAAAATTAGATTTTCATTCTGCTATGAAAATAAATTTTTTCTTGTTTTCAAAGTTTATTTGTTTGGTAACTAATATGACACAAAACTCAAACTTAAGGTAGTTGTTTCACCATATGGGTTTTCTTAGGATTTTTTTGAAATTTAGACAGATTATTATTTAAATATTTCTGAATCGATTGGTGGCAAAATGAAATCTATGAACAATATAGTTCCGGAGATATTAAATTCCAAAGATATAGTTTTTCAGACTCTTATACTATACGGGATATCGGAAAGTTTACATACATTTTTAATTATAATTAAGAAACTCTTCTTACCATTGTTATAACAAACTAAACCAACATTAAACAATAACTAATACATTTTTTAATTCATAGTTACAACACAGTTTCTGAGATAATAATTAATAAATAATGAAAAATGTATAATAAAAAATTTACACTAAAAACAAGCTGGCAACAACGCATTTATTTAACCTAAAAACTGGGTTAACATTAGTACTTTTTTTCGCTTCAGGCTTTGTCGCAACAGTTTTTAATCGCTTATTAAGAACTTTTTCTTTTATAAATCTCCCTTTATAATGTACTTTATCTGAAATTTCTATGATCAAATATAATAGATACAAGCTTGGACAGTGTTGCCAGATTTGTCAAACGAGCATGGGATTGGATAGTGGTGGTACATAAACAGCAAAAAGTTTTGGGCTTATGAATTATGAATCCTTATTGTCTGTTCTATATAATCTAGCATTAACTTTTGCTATTATTGTCGCGAAACAACTACCTTAACAGTAGAGAAGGATACTTATATAATAAATTTAATTTTCATTCATTTTCAATTATAAATAATTTTCTAATTAATAAATTAGGAAAGATGACAAAATAATTATTTTTTTATTATGAAAGAATTTTTACAACGAGTTGTTTTCAAGTAAATAATCTAATCTGATTTGTAAACAAAAACGAACGTGTTAACATCTGAGCTAACATAAAATACCCTTTTCGAAAATACTAGAGTGTGAACGTATGCTAGATACAAATAGTAGCCACGTGGGCATTGAATTTTGTAAATCACGTTATTTCCGAAAGGGACCCTCTCTTTGTCAGGTTGTTATTGTGCTAAACGTTTATATTATGTTTTCTCAACAAACATGTTTCCTTTGTCCCTTTTGTGTCAAGTAGTTGTTTTTTTTTTTTTTTTTTTTTTTTCAATGCAATCGAATGCAAGAAGGGGTGTACCAGTAAAGATGCAGCCCCTATGGATCTCGAAAGACCCTTGCATTACCGAAGAGAAGGAAAAGTTGATTAAGTGAGAGGGTGTAGACGTAGGTGTCTATGCACTCCGGTTTTGAAGGTTTGAAGATTATAAGTGCTGGGAAAGATGGAGGCTGGGAGAGAGTTCCAGTTCCTTGAAGTCATGGGGATATATGAATTGGCGAATGAAGTGGTCCGGCACTTTTCTAATTTGACCGCGAAAGAGTGTTGGGAGTCGGCAAAACGCGTGCTACGTGCAAAGCATGCTTTGGGGGGAATTATTGATTTTATCTCATCAGAGCACCTGCCGTGATAGTATCTATAGAAAAGGGAAAGGGCAGAGACGTTTCTTCGATGAGCCAGCGAGTCGAGGGAGTCGGTGAGGGTAGAATCGTCAATTAGCTTGACGGCTCGTTTCTGAATTGCATCTAGGGTAGCAAGGGAATATTTAGAGGCTCCTCTCCATAGATGAGAGCCGTATTCGAGACAGGGGCTGGCCTCGCGAAGCAAACCCTCAGTCAGTATCCGACTATTCTTTAATTAAATGCCTTTCTTATTTCATAATAAACCTGCTTTATTGATAAAGAGAAATCAATGAGGTTGCCTTCTGCTTGATGTAAATAAACATATATATATATATAAGGAATTTGGTGTTGGTACTTGGTGAAACATTTTTTAAAATTATTGGATAAAAATACTTGGTAGGTTTCACATTAAGATATAAAAATAAAACAAATTTATTTTTGGAGAATCTTTAATCTCGATATATATATTTCGGGTGACTAACCCATCTTCAGGAGAAACAGAAAGTAACTGACCTGGATAAGTCGAAATTGAATACAAGTCAAATATATATATCGAGATTAAAGATTCTCCAAAAATAAATTTGTTTTATTTTTTTATATCTTAATGTGAAACCTACCAAGTATTTTTAATATATATATATATATATATATATATATATACCCCAGGGGTGAACCGCGACCTAAAATTGTGTACGGCTACTTCCACTTCCATTTTCATTCCAATAGATAACAATAGATTATCTAATGAATTCCAAAATAATTCCAAAGATGGTGTACACCTAATTCCAATCGCGGTTCACCCCTCGTATATACCTAATTTATTTGTTAGAGACCATAGTTTCGAACGTTCGACTTTCATCACCAGTCTTTTTTAAATATAAATATTTCATATGAAAGAAATTAATTTGCCGATGGTAATAGATTCAAATTTACTAGAAAATCATAAGATGGTGTCATCTATTAAATCCGATGGAATGGAATATTTTTAATTATATGTCAGAGGGGTTGTTTTTCGTAAAACGCGTAAATTTTTTTACGCGTTTACATATGTCAAAGAGGTTCGCATCCAGCAGGTGAGCCAGAATGCTCAGATTGCTGTTACTGGCACTCGGGTTCGATTCCCGAGGGGGTGAAAAACAACCCTTCTGACATATAATTAAATATATTCCATTCCATCGGATTTAATAGATGACACCATCTTATGATTTTCTAGTACTCTTCTATAAATATTTCATTTGCTATTACTCATGAGCTCAAATACCAGATTGGATGTGGGAAAATTTGTGTTTGCAGTAATAGCAAGTTGGTCACTTAACACACGAATATGACTAGCTTTCTATTACAACAAAACCAATTTACCCACATCTGATCGGATATTTGAACCCATAAGAAATAACAAATAAAATATTTATAGACAAATTAACTTTTAAACGTTAGTTTTAATTTTTTCTTAAAGCAATTTGAGCCGCGAAAGTTAAACTTTTAAAATGTATGTGGGACTGGATTACTCTAATCCCAGGCGTGTTCTTCTTTATTTAATGGAACTGGTTGTCTAGGGTGTATTCGTAATAAAAGGTACTTCAACTTGGTTTAAACAATATATTTAATAAGATAGAAAGTATAACTTTTATGTACAGGTTAAATAAGAATTAAGATTCGTTGTTAGAGAGATCGCGTGACTAACTGTTGTCCGTATGATCGTCAGATTGCAAGTGTCGTCATTGACCGAATGCCAGTCCGTTTGCTAGGGAGTGCAGCTATGGCTCCCGTAGACATCATTTCATAAGGGTAGTGGGAGAATACATTATGTGACAAATATTATCAATACGGATGGAATTCAAACAGGCACCTAGGGGATTGTGGAATTCCATCTCATTCACGTCTCACTTACTCAAGATTCAAACAATGACCTTTGTGTACTTGAAAAGAATGAAAAGAATGAAATACCTATGCAAAGGTTCGTGTGTTGGCTGAAAGGGTCTTCAGTTGACCATCACATTGTTTGGCAGATGAGCGCGATTAAAAATTTCTATTATAATATTTCAGCTCTACATGTATTTTATCTGTCATTTTAATATAAAATTATTCAATCTCTTAAAATGGTGCCAGATTTGTTAAACGAGCACGGGATTGGCTAGAATCGGTACATAAACAGCAAAAAGTTTTGGGCTTATGAATTATAAATCCTTATTGTCTGTTCTATATACTCTAGCATAAGCTTTTTGGTAGTATTGTCGCAAAACAACTACCTTAACAAAGTAGATCTGTACAGACAGGGCCGGGGCAGGGGATCAGCCATTAGCCGAACGCCTCGACCCGGACTCGAACCTCGAACCCGGGTCCACTTTGTTAGCAGCTGGAGACGCTATCCAGTAGACCCCCCCCCCCACAAAAAAGTTATTTATAAACACATCCACAAAGATGCCCATTAAATAGTGCTAATAAAGAATAACATTAAAATTATGTATATAGGTAAGGTACTTCTTTTTTGTTATAACTAAGTATTAAATGAAAGTACTTTCTTTTTTATGTTTGTTTCAAATACATTCTTTTTTAAAATTATACAAAGTAATAAAGTTTATAAAAAGTTACCTTTATCATTTTTATTTTAATCTGTTAAATTGTGGATCACTTCAATAAGAGAGAGAGAGTTCGATTTATAGAGGTTTATTTATATATATACATACATCACATTATTGGATACAGAATGCTGAGTCACACACACAGAGTTCTCTTAACGCCTCACTAGAGTTAAGTTAGGTATAATAAGTTGTCGTGTTGTCGACAAGAGAGAAGTAGAGATACCAACTTGCCCGCTAAATATACAATTCAAATGTGCAAGGCTCATATATTTAACATAATCTTTTATTTTTTAAACAGATTAACAGTTATCAAATAATTAAAATCAGAATTTTAAATCAACGCACTTATTAATATTATTGCCGGAATATAACATTGATGTTCTGATGAGAAAGGGCGGCAAATTATATCTAGCACCCTGGCGGCACATACCCTTGAGACGGCACCGTGTTCAGACAATTGGATGAAATTAGAATAAAATGATTTATTATGGAATACTATAGTTTATAAATTTTTTCTTTTAAAAAGAAATTCAATTTTGTGTAATTCATTTGATTTGTCAACATTAGGAAGCTCGATGAGGATGTCATCGATACATTGAAAAACAATTGGGTATAAATTTCAATGTGTTTGTCGTTTTCTAACAATTGACACAAAAGGGACAAAAGAAGAAAAAAGAAACAGGTTTGTTTACAAAACGTAATTTAAACGATTTGTACAAATTTCGAGAATAATAGCCAAACAAAGAGAGGAAGGATCCCTTACGAAAATAATGGGATTACAAAGTTAAATACTCAAGGGACAATGATTTTTATTTACATAGAAAGGGCCAAAAGAAAATGCCTTTAAGGATGTCATAAACATCAAATCACCCCAACCATTCTGTAATGGAGCAAGTGTGCTGAAACCGGGACTCCACAAATTCACTTTAACGAATCAAAATTCATAAATTGGAAAGATCATTTTATATAACGGAAATATAATCGATTAAAGGGGATGTATAACAACAAATATCTTATATTATTAAATGAGCAATTGTTGTATATATATATATATATATATATATATATATATATATATATATATATATATATATATATATATATATCCAATCGGGTTCTCGAAAACGGCTCTAACGATTTGGATGAAATTCACGGGTTAGGAGGGTTTTGTGTTGGCGATTCGATCTGTCGCTGTCTCATCTTCGGCTAAGTTGTTTTTGATGGGTTTTTTGTTAATTGAAACAATTATTCACAGGTGGTTGTCTCGATAAAAATGTATAATTACATTTTTATTCAATTTCCTTTTAATAATTAATTGGTTTTTAAATTTTAAATCCCACTAATAGATCATTACAATTATTATTATATATTAAAAGTTAGGGAATTTAATTGATTAAAAATCGAGTTTTAAATCCCACAAATATATTAGAATTTGTCATTTAATTGATGAACTCAAAAATTGTTTTTTTTTGGCTTTTCGGCCTTTTTAGCCATAAGCCAATTTACGATACTTATTATTTTTTTTATTAAATTTGTCTTTACCCCCCCCCCCCCCCCGAGACAGATTTTAGCCGGATGCCTCGAGTCGGATTGGAACCCGGGTTAGCAGTCTGACATGCTAACCCCTAGCCTACCCGACCACCTCAAAAATTGTTATTTAATTAAAAAAAATACTTATACGGTATTTATTTATAAACCTATATCTATGTACACATAATCTGTGGACCAATACAAGGCTAGAAATGCAAAAACTGGGTGAGGGGGAGTGGGTGGGGGTGCAGTGGTGAAGGGGTGCGGGGGAGGCGAGGGAAGTGTTTTCGGGGTGGGGCGAGATTGGTGTGTAGGTGGGGTGAAGTGGTGGGGTCCGGGGGCGAGAGGAAGGGGTTCGGGGATTAATATATAGCTTTTAACTGAAGCAAAAAGTTACCGAGCATCGCTCGGTGGCCAGGTACTTATTATATTAAATGAACAATTATTGTAATGTTGCAGTAAAAACCCGTTTTTTAGTAAGAACGGGTTCATACTAATCATGAGTTTCCTATATTTGATTCGTTCTCGAATCGAATACAGGTGCTTTTTGTCAGATATTAAGTAATAATAATATCTAAATTTATATATTTCTGTGTAAGAAATAATGAATTTTTAAATATTTTTCCAATTAATATATTAAATAATAATTAACATATCAAAGAGAAATAAATTGAGCATCCGACGGGACTTTTTCAAAAAAATCAAAAAATAATAATATAATTTTCTAAATGTAGAATTAACATAAGAAATTATTGATCATATTATTTGACTTTCATGGTTCAAATTGCTTTAAGAAAAAATTAAAACTAAAAAGTTAATTTGTCTAAAAAATATCAAAGAGAGTTATTTTTTTGGCCGCGTTTTTAAATATATATATCGCTAGACTACTGTTGGTTGAGGCTATTGGAGTCAGCTGAATCGTAAATCTGGACCAAGAGAAATGAAAAAGATATGATCCATCTAGGTATTAGCCCGCATCACGCTTTTTACCAAACACGGATATGGATCATCTAGTGAATTTGTAATCTGATATGTTATATACTTCAATCCCCCAGTCCAGCGCGCACAGTCTGTTAACACGTGTGTAAGGTGTTGTTATCAATTAATCATGGTTCTTACTAGTTCAAACGCGTTTCACTGAATACCTTTGTAGCAACTAGAGTTTACTGATGTTGGTTGAGTTTGGTTCATTTTGTGTGTTTATTTTCAAAATATTTTAAACGAAAATGTCAAAAATTACATCCTCTACAACTTTGCTTCTAATTTTTGACATTTTCGTTTAAAAATTTTTGAAAATAAATACACAGAAATGAGTCGGAAGGTCAAAAATTAAGATTCTAGACCTTTGAACCAAACTCAACCAACATCAGTAAATTCTACACTGCCACAAAGGTATTCAGTGAAACGCGTTTTAACTAGTAAGAACCCGTTCTTACTAAAAACCAGTTTTTAGTAAAAACGCGTTTCGCTGAATACCTTTATGGCAACTAGAGTTTACTGATGTTGGTTGAGGTTGGTTCAAAGGTCTAGAATCTTTATTTTTGACCTTCCGCCTCATTTCGTGTATTTATTTTCAAAATTTTTTAAACGAAAATGTCAAAAAATAGAAGAAAAATTGTAGAGGATGTAATTTTTGATATTTTCGTTTAAAAAATTTCGAAAATAAACACACGAAATGAGGCGGAAGGCCAAAAATGAAGATTCTAGACTTTTGAACCAAACTAAACCAACATTAGTAAACTCTAGTTGCCATAAAGGTATTCAGCGAAAAGCGTTTTTACTAAAAAACGGGTTTTTACTGAAACATATATAAATATAGAATCGGTTTTTCGAAAACGGCTCTAACGATTTCGATAAAAATCAAAGATTAAGGGGTTTTTGTGTTGATCAATTTATCGCTCATGATCTCATCTTCAGGTAACTTTAATTTGATTGGGTTTTTCTAAATTAAAGTAATTATTCACTGGTGGGTGTGTCAATAAAAATTTATAATTACATTTTTTTTTTCAAATTCCTTATATTAATTTTAAAAATCGCTTATATTACTAATTTATTATATATTAAAATTAGGGAATTTAATTAATTAGATGACGAAGTGGTAGAACTTAATGCTGAATTGATGTAAAGGTAGCCCAAGGATAATGAAATCGACAAATTCCGAATAAAATAACTTTTTAGAACATCATCTTCATTCTCTTAAAAAAACCCGACTATTCTCGTCTTTCCTTCTTTAGGATTTTAAAAAGGGTCAACGAAGGAACCTCTGTGTATATTAATATTATTTTTAATTGCACTTGAGTTCAAACCTTTGTGGACACTGATCCCTTTATGATGGTAGGAGAGGGTCAAAACGATGCCGAAATAATAAATTATATTTTATTTCATGTGGGTGGATATAAACATTGACATTTTTACCTGAATATATAATTCAAAATAATTTATCGCTTTTAACTAAAGGAAATAATTACCGACCAACGCTCGTTCCGTCAGGTACTTAATGTCAGAGACGGGAAGTAGAGGTGGTCATAACCTTCATTCGTTGACCTCTTAAACCATTGAAGAAGGAGGGAAGATTCTCTGAAACAGCGATTTTACTTTCCCGAACAATAGAATTAAAATATTTTACTGGAATGTACTATACCGTAATCACTATTTTACTTATTTTCCAAATAAAATTCAAATTGTGTGCTACCGTTGAAAACGATATAAAAAATTATTATTATCATTTCCGTCCATAATTTGTATCAATTTGAAAGTTTATATTAGGAAAATAAGGACAAGTTTTTATGTGTGACTTTTTTATTTATCAACCAACGTTTCGTCGACTTTGCCGACTTCTTCAGGGCTTCTACAATTATAAGAACATTATTAATATGAAGTTACAAAAGTACAATTACAATTCCAAAACAAACATGTATTAATAGTTTACCTACCAAATAGTCATGTCACACATTCGTCTAAATTTTCTTGTTATCTTCGGTACCATTGAAGACCAACAGAACACAAATTTCAAAAATATTTGGTACAGTTCACAAAAACAATTTTTCTTTCTTTTCTTTTTATATTAACAATTTCATTAGATATAAAACAGAAATAACACAATATATAGAATGAGGCAACCCTGTTTTTGAACCAGAATAGAATATTTTTCTCCTTTTGATCCTTACATAAAGAAATTAACACTAAATTTATACAGTCTTACAATTTTTCTACTATATTAAAATATATGTCAATGACACTAGCCAAGTTATAATTAAATGAAAAAATACATTAGGAATCTATTTTTGTCTCCAACATTTAATTGCATTTATTTTTTAATGTGAAACAAGTGACCAAGAATCCTTAACTCATAGTAAATGAATATTACATATAATATTTATTTACTCTTATCTTTATTAAAGACTATCTGCAAGGCCCGCCTTCGGTGGCCCTCTTGCTAGCCAGGGAGGCGGCGACGCCCCCTGGGACTCCCCCCGCAACCCCACCCCCGCACCATGCACCCGTGCCCAACCACCGCCCCCACCCCACCACCCCGCACCACCCCACTGCTCTTCTGGACCCTCACCTGAACCCTCAACTCCACCCTGCACCACCCCACCTACCACCATCCTCGGACCCCACCCCCGCGCCCTCCACCCCCGCGCCCTCCACCCCCGCACCACCCCACTACGCCTCAGGGCCCTCGTCTGAGCCCCCCCCATTACGCCTCTAGACCCTCACCTAAACCCTCCACTCCACCCTGCACCCCCGGACTCCACCCGCGCCTCCACCCCGCATCCAATTTTTTTCATTTCTAGCCTTCTAGTGACCCACAGATTATGTATACAAAATTTGGTTAAGTTGGCTCTAAGGGTAAGAATTTTCATTTTTTGACCCCCCCCCCATTTTGGGTGGTTAGTTTTTGCATTTCTAGCCTTCTAGTGACCCACAGATTATGTATACAAAATTTGGTTGAGTTTGGTCAAAGAGCAAGAATTTTCATATTTTGATCCTCCCTCCCTTTTTGGGTGGTTTTTTGGGGGAATTTTTTTAAACAAAAGTTGTCAGAAATCACATCCCCTACAATTTTGCTCATAATAAAATTTGCCGTAGAGTTAATAGTTTATTAGTTATTTGATAATTTTTGATGAGGGTGTTTTCGTTCATAACTTTGCTTGAAACGTGTGCAACCAAAATTTGGCGTGGTTTGGACCAATGTACAGACAAAACCTTAATTTTATATATATAGATGTTTCACCTTGCATCAACACCACAATCTCTACTAATTATGCATTTATTTTTGCAATTTTTTTTTTATATTATTATTTTGATATCTTTGAGTTATGACACTTTAGGGCCGGTTATGACGCAAAGTAAATGCTTTAGCACTAACCAAGGGTAGATGGTAAATGGAGTGGCTGGGATGGCCAATCAGATGACAGGAACGTTCAGTGCCTGTCATCTGATTGGCCATCCCAGTGCCTCCATTTACCATCTGCCGCTTGGTTAGTGGTAAAAAGCATTTACTTTGCGTCATACAACCGATCCTTACTCAGCACAAGTGCTGGTAAAATTTCACCTACCCCTGTTGTTCTTATGAGGTTAGGCTCGGACGCTGTGGAAAGGAATTCACCCTGGCCCACAGTTACTCTTCTTTTGTTCATTTAATCGTTAGGAATCTTCTTACTATATAGCAGGTCAGTAAAACGACAGCCTTTTGCACGAGAGGTGTTATTTCGTCTGATATCCCTAGCGATCTGATGTTCTTTTTTAAGTTGTTGCTGGACACTCCCTCCACAGACATCACAATCGGAATAATTTTCACCTCGTTGAGCTTCCACAGTCGCTTCAGCTCGAACGCAAGGTTTTGGTATTTAGAGATCTTTTTCCCGCTCTGACTTTGCCAGGTTATGCGTTAATGGGACCGCAATGTCAATGATAATAGCCCCTTTTCTCATGATTGTTTATTAATATGATATCGGGTCTATTATGATCAATTGTTCTATCCGTCAACACTGGCCGGTCCCACTAGAGAATTAGGCCATTGTTTTCTAAGTCAGATGGAGGGGCGTACTTGTAATTTTTTTATTTTTATATTATTATTATTATTATTATTATTATTTTTTTTTTTTTTTTTCGGCGACGAAACGTTGGTTGATAAATAAAAAAGTCCCACATAAAAACTTGTCATTATTTTCTTAATATAAACTTTCAAATTGATTTAAAAAATGTTAAATGTTCAAATTTTTCTACCTATTGACGCGAAAGAACTCAAAAATCCACGAAAAAATGTAAAAAGAACAATAAACCCGATTAATGTTAAAGCGACTGTTTCATTAAATAACAATCGTAATTTTTTTGATATTATTTTGAAAAACTGTGAATCATTATCTGAAGATATAACCAATATTTTCCTGTTAAAATAATTGTATCAAGCGGTATTCGTTTTGTATGAAAAATGTTAAAAGTTAGGTACTTTTGATGGTTTAATTTTTTCAGAGGGGTGAACCGTGACCTAATATCGTGTACACCTACTTCCACTTCCACTTTCATTTCCAAGTAAAAGACAATAGATGACAATAGATTATCTAATGAATTCCAAAGTAATTCCAAATAATTCCAAAGACGTTGTACACCTAATTCCAATCGCGGTTCACCCCTCGATTTTTTTTCTCATGGCATGGCAAGTGAAGAATGTCGACTTGGCAATGTCGCACTAAAATCACTCAATTTTTCCATATCTAAAAAACTTCTTCATTCAGTCGAAGCTCCGCCTCCGCCAGAGTCGGTCGCTCTTTTTTTTTTTTTTTTTAATGCAATTGAATGCAAGAAGGGGTGCACCAGTAAAGATGTAGCCCCTATGGATCTCGAAAGACCCTTGCATTACCGAAGAGAAGGGAAAGTTGATTAAGTGAGAGGGTGTAGACGTAGGTGTCTATGCACCCTGGTTTTGAAGGTTTGAAGATCATAGGTGCTGGGAAAGATAGAGGCTGGGAGAGAGTTCCAGTTCCTTGAAGTCATGGGGATATATGTATTCGCGAATGAAGTGGTCCGGCACTTTTCCAATTTGACCGCGAAAGAGTGTTGGGAGTCGGCAAAACGTGTGCTGCGTGCAAAGCATGCTTTGGGGGGAATTATTGATTTTATCTCATCAGAGCACCTGCCGTGATAGTATCTATAGAAAAGGGAAAGGGCAGAGACATCTCTTCGATGAGCCAGCGAGTCGAGGGAGTCGGTGAGGGTAGAATCGTCAATTAGTCTGACGGCTCGTTTCTGAATTGCATCAAGGGTAGCAAGAGAATATTTTGAGGCTCCTCTCCACAGATGAGAGCCGTATTCGAGACAGGGGCGGATTTGGGCCTTGTAGATGGTGAGAAGTTGTGGGGGTTTGTAAGATTGCTTGGACCTGAATAAGAAGCCAATCTTCCTTGCTGCAGATTTCGCCACAGAGGAGATGTGTTCATTCCAAGACAGGTCAGATGCGACAGAGACGCCCAGCATGGATAGGCTGTCACACATTTTCAGGGTATTCGAATCGAAGTGAATATCATATTCGATCCCTGTATTTATTTAATAGAGTAAAGGGTGTGTAGTTTCACAGTGAATGAAATAAAACTCAAAGAGGTTTATACAAACTCAATATATTTCGGATTATTAGTCCATCATCAGGAGTTTACAAGTTAACCTGTATTTATACATACCTACTCATTTTACTGCTCTAATTCATCTTATTTTAACATAGTATTAAAACAACAAATATTAAGCGGCTCGCTTGATATTTCCCATGAGTTGGTAAGGGGACACCGGAGGCCCTCGCCACCGATATACGACAAATGGATCAAGATGAAAATTTGATGACGGCAACAGGCAACAACGCCAATAACAAGATAAGTGAACACACAAACAACCTGGTTAATTCTGAAAATATCGAATTTGAGATTATTAGCTAATTCTCTCAACCTAACTACCTATACTGTTCTCATCTGGAATTTTGCATTGAGCTGTTTCATGAAGTGTTTTTTTTTTATTCTTTGTCTTTTAGTGTCGGTAAGAAAGCAATGTTGCCAGATCCAAGAAACGACGCAGTAAAAATATTTTTGCCTTTCTGCTCATATGAGAGTAGGCGAAAGAGTGAACTGCATCTAAACTATATTAGGGAACGTCCTTAAAAGGAGCCAATTCTTGTAACCCCTTATCCACGGTGTTACCATTTTTATATTTTGCAAAAAAATCGAAAAATTTTATTAAGACCCCATATGAAAATGACTGAATCTTGGATCTAGTTGTTGACCATCTCTCTTGATTTTTGTTTATTTTGAAATCTTTGACTTTAGTAGATTTGTTTTACTTCCTTTGTATCTAAAAAATTGTTCTTATGGTAAGGAAGTAAAGTGCAATCGGTGTTTTTCGAAAATATTATTTTTTGCTTATAACTCCGTTACATTTTAGCAGAGCTTCATGAATCTAGGCAATCATTTAGAATCTAAATGATTGCCAAGAACGGAGTTATAAGCAAAAAATAATATTAGAATCTAAATGATTGCCAAGATTCATGAAGCTCTGCTAAAATGTAACGGAGTTATAAGCAAAAAATAATATTTTCGAAAAACGCCGATTGCACTTTACTAAGGAAGTAATCCTTACCTTCTAAATTTTAGAACTTCTATGCCATAAGCTCTGGAGCATTCCATCAACTACTGGACTCGCCTAGCTCTTACGCAGCTTGCATTGCTTTTGCGCGCAAAATGTTGCCTAAATACAGGCGCACCAACTTGATAAATCAAGTTCAAATTCAGACTACATTTTGATGATTTTAATTAGTACACTTATTTATTTATATTTTATAATTCAATATTTTTTCTTATACCTGAAAAAAATTGAATTAGTTAAAAAGTTCTAAATGAAAAAATAATTCAAATTCAAGTTCGATTTCTGACAAGAGCTACAATATTCAATTATTTTTTCACTCGTGATTGTAAAAGATAAAAGAATTGACTATTGGCTGATAAAATGAAATGAAAAATTATTACTCTTTACGCTGGCCAATGGTTGAAGTTCTCCAGGCGGCCGGAATATTGAATTTACTCAAAAATGCTAAATATTTTTCTTATTCGTATTATCTATTGTTTATACTGTCCAAGTTAAAATTGTAGTACTATTTTAACGATGTTCAATAAATAATAATAATTAATTATGTGTGATTTTACACTTGCCTCATTTTATAAAGTCGTTATGTGTAGATTCGGACGTTGCCGTTGATATTAAAGCAAGTAGAACGAAAACTACAAAAATAATAAATGAAAAAATAAGACCATATGTTATGAAAAAAATTGTATCTCTTGTCAAAACAACATTTTTCTCAATAATCATGGATATTATAATAAATAATATAAAAATTTTAACTGGCTCCTAGCTAAGTAAAGATCGAAAATTTTCAATATCCATATGGTATTGACTCCATGAATAATATTTATAATTAAAAAAATACTGATGATGAAGACCAAGTCTTCGGAAACTATAGTCTCAAACAAATAAATAATAATTTTTATATATTTATATTATATAACAAAGAATAATTGCCATATCAATGAGAATCTGTTTCAAATAAGCGCGGTCAAAAACAATTCTGCAGATGTTGCAATTATTCTTTGTTATATTAGTTAAAGTATGTGTAAAGATTGATTTCAGATCATGAGTTCAAGTTAGAATATCACACAGTTCAGTTCGGTTCAGTTCATCACACAGTTTAGCTTCGGTTCAGTTCATCACACAGTCAGTTTCTATCAGCTTATCAGTGTTAAGATCCCAAGTGCAAGTTAACAGTTTATTTTTATTCAAGACACGATACACGAACATCTCCAGTTTTATATTTTCTAGTATATAAAGCATTCTAGTTATATTATTATTTTGAAGAAGCATTTAAGTTCAAACTATTATTATTGACACAATATTTGACAATCCTTACATTCGACTTGCGATCGAAATCAACCGTAGAGAACATCCGTACATATAATGTATAATATATATACAGATATATAATTTCAATATATATGTGTGTATGTTTATTTGCATCAAGCAGAGGACAACCTATTTGTTTCTCTTTGTGGTCTATTTGTTTTGATAACAAAAAATTCCGACTAAATATTTTGCTTTGTGAATTGCCCCGCCCATGAAAATTTTCTGGCTACGCCACTGCATTCTATACATCGAATACCTATCATTTTAGTTTATGAACACTGTCAATATAATCATCGTCACTTTTCCTTTCGTTTAATAGAGTTCACACTAATACATTCATTCATCTCAATCTATTTTACTATGACACTGACTTATAAATAATTATTCTATTTTACAATTACATTCAGTATTAACAAAATTTCACACAACATGCTAATTAATTTCAAAAATATATTCCGATAACTAGATCCATTAATTTTGTATTAACATATATTGAGAGATATTCCAAAGCTAACTACTGTATGCATATTAATATAACAGTTAATGGACCTAATTAATATATTTTTGAATTAATTACCATGTTGTGAGAAAATTAGTTAATTATGAATGTAAATGAAAAATAGAATGTAAATTATTTATAATTTATTGTTGTAGTAAAATTGATTCAGATTAATGAAAGTGTGTGCCATTCGAGGCTCCTAATAAGAGCCAGAGAGGCTGGGCCCTATTAACAAGAATTTGGACCCTAAAGATTATAATTTCATTTGATAAATTATTTGTTCGTAATTATATTTCTAGGGTGATAATGAATAGCTGTAAAAGCTAAAAAAAGCTTTTAAAAATATACCTAAAACAACAAATTTTGGGTCCCCCTGCAAAATATCATTTTATATTTAGTTATATTTTTATCACACTATAATAGTAGATAATTCCATAAGTATGATATTAGAAAATTTTTGTATGTGAACTCGTGAAATGGGCTCGTGACCAGAAATATATATATATGTATTATATATATATATTTCTGGTCGATATCGATATAAACAAACTTTTATTTATTTTTTTACTTATGGAAAGTGGTGTAGGTTTTAGGTGAAACATGATGTTAATTAATAGAGTAAAGGGTGTGTAGTTTCACAGTGAATGAAATAAAACTCAAAGAGGTTTATACAAACTCAATATATTTCGGATTATTAGTCCAACATCAGGAGTTTACAAGTTAATACTATAATACTATATATATATATATATATATATATATATATATTGAGCCTTGCTCATAAGTAGAGACCGGATTTTTATGCAGTAAAAACTCCCAAAATATGCAGTTAAAAATGCTGAAATATGCAAGTAATATGAGAATACGGTGAAACATGCAAATATATGCAGTAAAAATGGCAAAATAAATTTTTTATTAACTAAAAAATTAAAATTAAAGACAAAAAGAGTATAATTTGAAGGAGTGCTATGAAAGAAATAACCTGATAAAGTAAGCTATAGACACCAAGTGTCAAATATGTGATTTTATTGAGTAAAAAATTGCACAAAATTCTCATATTTTTTTTTAAATTTATTTATAGTCACCGGGGACACAGTCCATTTAGACAGCACATCGGTAAAGTGTTAGTGAGGGAGCCGAGTTTTAGCCGTTCGAAATTGTATATATATATATTTTTTTTTAATGCAATCGAATGCAAGAAGAGGTGCACCAGTAAAGATGCAGCCCCTATGGATCTCGAAAGACCCTTGCATTACCGAAGAGAAGGGAAAGTTGATTAAGTGAGAGGGTGTAGACGTAGGTGTCTATGCACTCCGGTTTTGAAGGTTTGAAGATTATAGGTGCTGGGAAAGATAGATGATCTCTACACTAATTTACACACACTTCCGCATAGACACACGAATACTCAATTGCCAAAATTGGCTATAGTTAGCGTTAAAAAAAATAAAAAAAGAAATAATTAACAAGGATCTCAAAAATAATTAAATTTTGATCGTAATTGTGAATAATTTGATTTATGTTTTATATATATTTCTTCATTTTTACTTTATCCAATGCGAAGCATGGGAGAAAGTATTGCAATCGGTCGCGCGGCAAGCGCGACTTCAACGGGTCCTCAGGTAAAGACTACGGAACCCATGGACTCAATTAAGGTCACAAATTGAAGTATTCAATGAGATTGAATTTTAGCACGTGGCGGTTTTGCCAAAAGTTACCTGGAATCTCGTCGAGAGGCCAAAAAGTGCCATTTTTTTTGGAAGTGCGTGCGGATGGATGGATGGATGGATGTTATCGTTTTTTTCGTCCACGATTTTTTCCACACCTTTGCACCGATTGAAATGAAATTGAAAACCTACCATCATTTTAACAAAATGAAGCGCTGATTAGTTTTTGGTACATATCGGCCCACAAACATTAGTATTATACAACATTATTTATTTCAGTACTTTTTTAGTTTTTTCTAAATATCTTTAAAATGACTTAACCAATTTTGATGAAATTTAATATCCTAATTAAGTACCTTGGGGCCGACAAAAAAGGTTAAATAAAGTTTTTAGTAAAATTATATTTTAAAGTACTTTACTCTAAAGTAAGATTTTTGAATTCTTTAAAATGTATTCATTTGATCTGTTTATGGTAATATAGGACTCATTTAACCTAACAAAGTAAGAGTGGATAGGCTTTTCTCTGTGAAATGCTAAAAATAGCGATTGATTCTCAACTAGTACTTGAGGAATAACCATTCTATATTGAATTTTTGACATTTCGGTTTTTATTGGTAACCATTGCTGAAGACATGGAGGAATAGACTTAAAATCAAAAATAGCCATCGATTCTCATCTAATACTTGAGGAATAACCATTCTATATTGGATTTTTGGCGTTTCGGTTTTTATTGGTAACCATTGCTGAAGACATAGAGAAATCGACTTTAAACCAAAAATAGCGATTGATTCTCATCTAATACTTGAGGAATAACCATTCTATATTGGATTTTTGACATTTCGGTTTTATTAGTAACCATTGCTGAAGACATGGAGGAATCGACTTAAAATCAAAAATAGCCATCGATTCTCATCTAATACTTGAGGAATAACAATTCTACATTAGGTTTTTGACGTTTCGAATATTATTGGTAACCATTGCTGAAGACATGGAGGAATCGACATAAAATCAAAAATAACGATCGATTCTCATCTAATACTAGAGGAATAACCTTATTGCATTCCATTTTTGATGTTTTGACCATTAATGGCAACCTCTACTGAAAACGTGGAAGAATCGACTTAAAATCAAAAAGACTAAATTCTTTTTGGTAAACAACTCAAGTTTGAGTTGTAAGCCAAAAGAATTTAGTCTTTTTGATTTTAAGTCGATTCTTCCACGTTTTCAGTAGAGGTTGCCATTAATGGTCAAAACATCAAAAATGGAATGCAATAAGGTTATTCCTCTAGTATTAGATGAGAATCGATCGTTATTTTTGATTTTAAGTCGATTCCTCCATGTCTTCAGCAATGGTTACCAATAATAATCGAAACGTCAAAAACCTAATGTAGAATTGTTATTCCTCAAGTATTAGATGAGAATCGGTGGCTATTTTTGATTTTAAGTCGATTCCTCCATGTCTTCAGCAATGGTTACCAATAATAACCGAAATGTCAAAAATCCAATGTAGAATGTTATTCCTCGACTATTAAATGAGAATTATTTTTGAATTAATGTCAACATGAACTACAAATTGCAAGTGATATCTGATTAATAATAAAGGAACAAACATATTAATATTTCAAATGAATTTGGATAAAGTTTAGCAACGATCCGTTGCAGTTTATTTTTATTCTTTCTCTGAAAATTTACTTTTAAAAAATCTGTATTTTCCTCGAAATATACAATGTTTGACAAAAAAATCCTTCAAATATGCAATTTTATGCAACATTCTTCAAATATGCAATTTTATGCAATATTCTTCAAATATGCAATTTTATGCAATATTCTTCAAATTTGCAATTTTATGCAATATTCCTCACATATGCAATTTTATCCAATATTACTCAAATATGCAAAAAATATGAAGTATAAAATTTAACCCACAGTATCCTAGATGCATGAATCGTATAGATAATTGATCCCCAGGGTCGTATGTGTCGGAAAAAAAATATGTAATTGCATAGGAATCCGGTCTCTACTCATAAGCAATGTGTCTATTATTTGTGAAACCTACCTAGCAAATTTTATTAAATATGTTTCACCTAGATACCTAGAACCTACACCATTCTGAAATTAGTTTAATTTGCAGATATCAAAAAGAAAGAATAAGAAGTAAAACGTGTTGTTGTTTTTTTATCTTTTCATGGTAAAATATTTTCAATTGAATCAAAGGACAAAATAAATGCCAAAAACCAGAAAGAAATGGATAACTGCAAGAAAAGAAAATTTTCCGAGATAATTAAATTTGGGATATTTTCGAATTGAGAGAGAGAAAACAATTGGCTCTTCGCTAAGGGAAACAGCTTGCCGCATGTCCCCTCGAAATCCAATTGATTCCATGGTCTTTCAATTGCGTTAGCACATAATCCGATTTGATTATTTTTTACCATCTTCAATTTCTTTTTCATTGGGCCCAATAATCATTGCGGGCGTGTCAACAATGAAAAGAATTTGAAAGACGACCGAAATTGTACAAATATCTAGGTAGCCCAGTGGAAAATACAAAATTTTGAATGACTATAGTATTTTGTATATATATATATATATATATATATATATACAAAATACCATATATAGGTATTATTAAGAGAAATAAATGAGGTTGTCCTTTGCTTGATGCAAATGAACATATATATAACGAGTATAATATGTATACCTATACACATAGTAATTTATTTGATAGAGACTATAGGTGTGTAGGTATATAGTTTCGAAGGTTTGATCTTCATCATCAGCCTTTTTAATTAGAACTATTATTATTATTAACAGAACAAATAAATTGACACGTTCTGATGTGGCCATCCACTTGACTTTACCATACACTTCTGGTTGAGTTTGGTACAAGGGACTAGATTTTCATTTTTTGTCCCCCCATTTTGGGCGGTTAGTTTTTGCATTTTTAGACTTCTGGTAGCCCAGTGATTATGTATACAAAATTTGGTTGAGTTTGCTCAAATGGCCTAGTTTTTGACCCCCACCCCCCCCTAATTTTGAGGCCAGAAAAAAAATATTTTCATTATTATAGGTTCATTTTATAGTATAAGATTTCATTTTTCTTGTTTTTTTAGATTTGTTAAGGGAGAATGGCTTAGGTTCTTGGTGAAACATATTAAATAAATTTTTTGAAAATTTTTTTAAGGAACTTTTTTAAAAATTTTCTTTACTTTATTGTTTTTTTTTAGTTTGAAAATATTATAATTTTACATTTTAACTCTGCCTCCCCCCCCCCTTAATTTTGGGTCGATATACACCAAAATCTAATCAGCTCTTAATCTCAATTCACCAAAACTAAGTGTGATATTTGGTTTTGATATTAATACTAGTTTTTGAGCTAGCTCGTCCACACAATTTGGTAACGCACAGACTAACATACTAACAGACTAATAGACATTTTGACAAAACAGTTATTTCGAAAAATATAACTTTTTTTGATGTTCACTTAAAAGAGCTTTTTTATGGACCGATTTGCCATGGTTTCGCACAATTTTTTAACCGACTTCAAAAACGGAGGAAGTTCTCAATTAGGGTGAATTTTTTTGTGTCTATATTACTCGATTTCTTCGCCAATTGTGAACCGATTATGATGATTTTTTTGCATTGTGTTCAGTATAGTTTCCGATTGGTAAAAAACTAAATTTCATTGGTATTGAACCTTTTTTGTCATGTATGTTCACCCATAACTTCTTTGTTTATGAACCTGTTTATTTCTTTATGTTTATTTGTTTTGTTTATATAATTTTGAAGTCGGTTTTATTTTTTTCTAATAAAAATTAATTACTAAACCAACATCACTTAGAATATTAGGATATGTTTGTCAAAGTCCGGTTGAACTTAATTTGAGGTTAACATAGCGTTAGAATCAAAATATATGTCAAATTCAGGGGTGGATTATTTAATCAAAATAGTTTCACCTGTTTTTGAGATATTTCGAAAAAAATTAAAATAAGAACACTTTTTCATGCACGATTACTTTACCATACCGTGTATGGTAAAGTAAAAATACATTATTAATATTTTCTCTTCCTACATGGTGCTGGACAGTTGTTCCCTTAATTATTCATACTAGAATATATTATGGTAAAAATTGTAGTTTTGCAAGGGTTGGACTTTATTTAAGGTAATTATAATATCTGATTTTTTGTTTCAAACACATTTTTGAGAGTTTTGATTTCTTTGTATGTATTTATTAATAATTTAAATTTTATTATGTGCAGTAAATTTATGCCACTGTTAGGTTTTCACAAGTTTTTTTTTATAAATAAATAAATGTATTCCTCGACCCGCTTAGGCCTAAGTCCTCGGTGGCTAGGTCAACCAATCATCAATACAAATCTAATTACAACAAATTAACAAGTTAATATAGGTTATAATAATAATATTAGAAAATCATAAGACTGTGTCATCTATTAAATCCGATGGAATAGAATATTTTTGATTATATGTCAGGGGTTATTTTTCACCCCCTCTGGAATCAAACCCGAGTGCCAGTAACAGCGATCCGGTCCATTTGTCTCATCTGCGAGGTGTAAACCTCTCTGACATATGTAAACGCGTAAAATATTTTACTCAAACATTGTTATTTTAATTTGTAAAATTTCGCGATATAGTGATTCTAATTATTTGTCAGAGGGGTTGTTTTTCACCCCCTCGGGAATCGAACCTGAGTGCCAGTAACAGCAGGAAAAACCATTCCATTGCCCTTCGAATTTTGAATCTTTTCAAAATTCGAAACACTGAACGACCTTTATTTAAATTATATGGCATGACTATATGTTTAAATTTAGAATCACTAGATCGCGAAATTTTACAAATTAAGATAACAAGCCTCGAGTAAAATATTTTACGCGTTTAGATATGTCACGGGGTTCCCATTCCGCAGGTGAGCCAGATTGCTGTTACTGGCACTCCGGGTTTGATTCCCGAAGAGGTGAAAAACAACCCCTCTGACATATAATCAAAAATATTCCATTCCATCGGATTTAATAGATGACACCATCTTATGATTTTCTAGTAACTTTGAATCTATTACCATCGGCAAATTGAAATCTTTCATAATAATAATATTGTTATAAAATAGGTGCTGATGATGAAACCATCTATTATACATTGTCCACCCATAAACTGCATACACAATAAAATACTAAAATTACATTATTGTGTGCACTTGATTTTTACTTAGAACCAAGGGGTAAACCGCGATTGGAATTAGGTGTACCCGTCTTTGGAATCATGTGGAATTATTTTGGAATTCATTAGATGATTAAGACATAGGCATTAATATTAACGGCACGATATTAAATAATTTGAGGTATGCCGATGATACGGTTCTTTTATCAGGAACACCTGAAGACCTGCAAACGTTAATTAATAAAATTGTCACAGTAAGTGAAGAATATAGGTAAAACAAAATATATGGTAATATCTAAAACAACTCAAAATAACTGTCCACTTTATGTAAAAACCAACCTGTTGAAAGGGTGAGAGAATACAAATACCTGGGCACAACCATTAATGAAAACAATGACAGCTCCCAAGAAATACGAATCAGAATCGAACGGGCGAGAAGTACATTTGTAAAAATGAAGAAACTTTTCTGCTGCCGAGACCTGAACTAAAGACATGAAGATGAGATTTTATCTCCTTTCAGTGCTATACTATGGGATGGAGGTCTGGACACTGAGGAAAGCCGATGTAAGGAGACTGGAGGAATTCGAGTTGTGGATGTATAGAAGAATGCTGAGGATTTCATGGGTGGAGAGAGTGACTAACGTGGAGGTGACGTATGAGGAGATGATTCTGACATTTAAGAGGAGAAAAATTTTATATATGGGACATATCATGAGAGAGAAGAAATATCAAATATTTCAAACTATTATGCAAGGAAAAATTATAGGAAAGAGATCCATAGGGAGGAGACGAAACTCATGGTTGAAGAACCTGAGAGAATGGTTTGGTTGTAGTAACCACCAACTATTTAGATCTGCGGTCTCAAAATTAAAAATCGCCTTAATGATTGCCAACCTTCAGAACGGAGACGGCACCTAAAGAAGATAATACCCCTTCATCTATTGTCTTCTACTTGGAAATGAAAGTGGAAGTGGAAGTAGGTGTACACGATATTAGGTCGCGGTTCATCACTTGCTTAGAACCAAAAGTGTTCCCCAAGACCTCAAAAATTTTTACAACAAAATATTCTATTAAAATTAAAATTTTTATGAATACATACTAATTGGTATTTTGAGTTTTAATTACCATTGTAATTGATATCTTGTATTTAAGTTACAAATGTAAATGATACATTGTATTCCAATTATAATTGTAATTGGGATTTTGTTTTTCATTAGATTGAACTGTTTACTGTCCATCCTGTCCATGCCTGCAAATGGGAGATAAGCGCAGTACCTAGATATGTTTCCACCTCCCACTCAGTCATCCAATTTCATCTACCTGGTTTTGAAGAAATGGCATATCAGATAACCATGATAAAATTTACATCTCTTCCATTTCCAGCGAATAATTACTTTGCTACTTTTTCCATTGTTTTTTTTCATGCGGGAAGTCGCGGAATCCTATATCTTGATCCATGTCCTTATCACTCGCGAACACTCCGGCTTAGATAAATGAATTCGTCTCGTCTGCCATTGTACAATTATCTCTTTTGTTCATTTGTGTCCAAATGTACTATTTACCTTAAACTAAGCTACCACGGTTCAAAGGCGAAAACCAATCTAAAGTGATTTGCAGCAAATTAAATTCCAGATTTACTAAAGTTTTCTAATTGTTCCAAGGATACAAAACAAACAAAAAATCAACAATTAAAATATATATAGAGAAAATCTAATGAATTTGTCCTCTGCTTGACGAAAATAAACATATACGTATCTAGTTTTTAAGGAATTTGGTGTTGGTACTTGGTGAAACATTTTTTAAAATTATTGGATAAAAATACTTGGTAGGTTTCACATTAAGATATAAAAAATAAAACAAATTTCATTTCTCAGAAGACCATTCAAAATTAAACAAAATAGACTTCTCCCTCCACTAATTTTAAATATTTACCCTTTTGTTATCTTAAAAATAAATTTTGCTATTGAGTTGTATTCAAATTCGAAATCCTCATTTCTCAAAAGGCCATTCAAAATTAAACAAAAGTAGACTTCCTACCTTTTCTCCCTCCAATAATTTTAAATATTTACCCTTTTGTTATCTTAAAAAAAAAAAAAAAAAATTACCATTGACTTGTATTCAATTTCGACTTATCCAGGTCAGTTACTTTCTGTTTCTCCTGAAAATGGGTTAGTCACCCGAAATATATATATCGAGATTAAAGATTCTCCAAAAATAAATTCGTTTTATTTTTTTATATCTTAATGTGAAACCTACCAAGTATTTTTATCCAATAATATACGCATCTATACTATTATATATACAGGGTGGGACATAAAGATCTACCACATTTTGAAGAGGTATAAAAAAATGAAAAAATTTAACTAGAAAAAAAAACTGAATATATTTTTGAAAAGAAGATAAAATAATTTTTTTTTAATGTGTTTTAAACATTATATCGGACAAAAAAAAGGGAAGGGGTCAAAAATGAAAATTTTAGTGCTTTCGACCAAACTCAACCAAATTTTGTATACATATTCTGTGGACCCCCAGAAGGCTAGAAATGCAAAAATAATCACCTAAAATAGGTCAAAAATGAAAATTTTAGCCGTTTCGACCAAACTATGTATACAAAATTTGGTTGAGTTTGGTCGAAAGGGCTAGAATTTTCATTTTTGACCCTCTCCCCATTTTGGATGGTTAGTTTTTCCATTTCTAGCCTTTTGAGGGCCCACAGAATATGTATAGAAAATTTGGTTGAGTTTGATCGAAAGGGCTAGAATTTTCATTTTTTTTTGTCTGATATAATGTTTAAAACACATTTAAAAAATTATTTATTTCATGATCTTTTCAAAAATATATTCAGTTTTTTTCTATTTAAATTTTTTCATTTTTTATATCTCTTCAAAATGTGGGAGATCTTTATGCCCCACCCTATATCAATAAAATTTCGGGAAAGCAGTGTTGGTTTATAGTGAAACACATTAAACACAGAAATTATTTAATGGATTATAGTGGTGTTTCAACGAATTGGAAATAAAATGAAAAAAAATTCAAAAATATTCAAAATTTGGCATATTTTTACTACAAATCCATTTTTTAAAAATACATAGGCATAGATCGTTTTTTTTTTCAAAATGTCTGTTAGTTTGATAGTAGGTTACCAAATTTTGTGTACCTACGCTCAATAGTAGCTCAGTGTGAATATCAAAACTAAATTTCACATAAAATTTTGATGCATTGAGATTAAAATCTGATTAGATTTTGGTTGAAATCGGACCCAAGATTAAGGGGGGGGGGAGGGGGGTTAAAATCGAAATTATAAGGTTTTCAAACTAAAAAAAAAAAACAAGAAAAATGAAATATATTGTAAAATGAACATGTAATAAATAAATTGATGTAATCATCCATACAGCTGACTATTATCATACGTAATGTATACTATAAAATGAACCTATATTAAAAAAGAGAGTTATTATTTTTTTCTGGGTGTTGGGTCTGAAATTGTGTGGGGGGGGGGTGTTCAAAAAATAGAATTACATATTAACATTTATTTTTCTCTTTAAAACATTAATTTCAAAAATATTTCAAAAATTATTTATCTGTAAAAATAACTAGCTAGTTTCAATATGCCAATATGTTCTTCTATAAGGATATTAATATTATTCATTCCGCTAGTAAATAATTTAATTTTGGTTTTGTTGACTATATTAAAACAAATTTTAATTGTTTTTGTTTATTAGATTTTTTCACGATTTTAGGACAGGGTCGCAAAAGCCATTTAGGCAAAGGGCGCAGGGACGAGTCCCCTATCCCGCCTGGCCAGCATGGGCCTGCTATAGCCATAAATTAACAAAATAAATGTCATAAATGTCAGCGCGCTTGAAGGCCAGTCCTTGTTGATAGTTTCGAGTTATGCAGGCGGCACCTCGAGCAGGCGGTCAACCTCCCTGGGGAGAATGGAGCTGGGTACTAGGGTACTAGATCATCTACTTGGAAGGCCGCTTGGCAGTGGGAGGGCCATTTGACAGTCGTAGTACGACGGAGAGATCGCAGCAGTTGAGCTGACAGGAATGCGACCTCAAACTAAGGTCGTATTTCTCGTTGACTCTCAGGCTGCAATTAGAAATCTATCAACAAATGTGCTCGTACCACGGATTGTAGACGATTGCTTGATGTTGTCGGAAGAGAGGGATAGCACGTGATTCTTCAGTGGATACCTAGCCATGTGGGTATCACCGGCAACGAAAGGATTGATGCCTTGGCCAAGGAGGGGACCACACTGCCCCAGCCTGTCTGCCCGTCTTCTCTGCAATCTGCCAGAGCCCAGATCGAGATGGCAACGAACCGTTGGACTGAGGAAGACCTGGTGGCCTCTTCGTCTGGTAAGAGCTGGGCGACTTTGGTTATTTTTTACTTTTTTATTCGATATACGGGAGCTATCCCAGTTACAATATACATTTTTATACAATAAATTAACAAATTACCAAAACTAAAAAAAATATTTATAGTCTTAATTATTTTTATAGAAAAGTTTTTGGAATTAAACAGAATGTAATGTATTTATTTTTAAAAAATCTTATTATATTAAACGAGCAAATCTTGTATATAGTTTATATCCAATCGGGTTCTCGAAAACGGCTCTAACGATTTGGATGGAATTCACTGGTTAGGAGGGTTTTGTGTTGGACGATTCGATCTGTCACGGTCTCATCTTCGGCTAAGTTGTTTTTGATGGGTTTTTTGTTAATTGAAACAATTATTCACAGGTGGTTGTCTCGATAAAAATGTATATTTACATTTTTATTCAATTTCCTTTTAATTATTAATTGTTTTTTTAATTTTAAATTTCATTAAATAGATCATTACAAATATTATTATATATTATGGTGACTTGGCAACGTCGCACTAAAATCACTCAATTTTCCAATATCTAAAAAACTTCTGCACCTGGTGCATTTGAGATTATTAGCTAATTCTCTCAACCTAACTATACTGTTCTCATCTGGAATTTCGCATTAAGCTGTTTCATCAAGTGTTTTTTTTTATTCTTTGTCTTTTAGCTTCGGTAAGAATGCAATTTTGCCAGATCCAAGAAACGACGCAGTGAAAATATGTTTGCCTTTCTGAGCATGTGAGAGTAGGGGAAGAGCTAACTGCATCTAAACTATATTAGGGAACGTTCTTAAAAGGAGCCAATTTTTGTAACCCTTTATCCATGGGATTTATCATTTTCATATTTGGCAATAAAATCGAAAAATTTTATCAAGACCCCATTATGAAAATGACTGAAATTTTTGAATCTTGGATCTAGTTGTTGACCATCTCCCTTGATTTTTTTATTGTGAAATTTTTGACTTTAGTAGTTTTGTTTTACTTCCTTTGTATCTAAAAGTTTTTCCTTATGGTACGGAAGTAAAGTGCAATTTGCGTTTTTCGAAAATATTATTTGTTGCATATAACTCCGTTACATTTTAGCAGACCTTCATGAAACTTGGCAATCATTTTGAACTTCCATGCCATAAGCTCTGGAGCTTTCCATCAACGACTGGACTCACCTAGCTCATGCGCAGCTTTCAATCTTCTGCGCGCATTATGTTGCCTAAATACAGGCGCACCAACGTCGTAATTCAAGGTCAAATTCAGACAAGATTTTGAGGATATTAATTATTATAGTTATTTATTTATATTTTATAATTCAATATTTTTCTTAAACCTGAAAAACAATTGAATTAGTTAAAATGTTATAAATGAAAAAATAATTCAAATTCAAGTTCGATTTCTGAAAAGAGGCTACAATATTCAATTATTTTTTCACTCGTGATTGTAAAAGATAAAAGAAGTGACTATTGGCTGATAAAATTAAATGAAAAATATTACTCTTTACGCTGACCAATGGTTGAAGTTCAATTTTTCGTTCAATTTTTAGAAAAGAAGTGATTCCTTGAAACTTTATCACTACTTGTTATATATGATAACGTTTTCCATGTGTCATTTAATTGGTAGTGAATTCTTTGTATATTAATAACCTTGTAAGTAAATGCGGTAAAGAGAAACATTGAACTGTTTGTTTGTAGCTAATTGGAAGTAAATCCTTTAGACCCCTTCGCCATGCTGACAATGGCGTACCACTGCCATTAAGGCTTTAAATTATTTGACCTTGAGGGCATGGAGCCAAGATTAAGGACAATGTCAGCCCGAGCTAATTGGATCGTTATTTGACCCCAAAAGTCCTATAGGACCCTTTCTTCTTTCTCAAATAGCAAGACACCTTCAATTAATTGAAACTGAACAGGGGATGTTGTAAATTCCGATTTTCGATAAAAGATAAAGTTTTCATCCTGAGACTTGGCTGTTTTGATCGTAATATTAATATGACACTTATACTAATTAATATATTAATGATATATCAAAATTAATTAGAGTTTAGTCTATTTGCTCTTATCTTGGAAAAATGGCCGCCGCATCTGCATTGGTCGATTTTCGCAATACAAATGAATAAAATGCCGTTTTTAATTCCGATTATCTTGAATTCATTTCTTTAGGTGGGCTCGAATCTCTAAAAAGAAAATATAAAAGAATATTTGTATTTAAAAAAGGAAAATTATCAGTAACAGATAAATGAAAATAAATTTAACATGAACTTTTAGATATCAATTTTTAAAATATCTAATTATTATTACAGTATTGGACCAAAAAAATAAATTTTATTTAATATGTAGAATAATTAATCCATGCTTTAAGCGTCTTGCAATTTATATTTTTCTTTCTCTTTTGGGGTTATTATTACTATATTTTTAGATGTTTAATTTTAAGAACGAAATGGACCATTCAAATTACTTCAACACAGTGAACCTCCATCTTGTAATAAATACACGGTATTCTAATTGAGTGTTTAAGATTTGATTGATTAGATAGTTTATTGTAAAACAAAATCAACCAAAACATTGTGTGAAAAGACAGGGCAAGTTCAAAAAAGTAGTGAAATCTAAGAGTGTGTAGCCAAGTTAAATTCGCCAAGAATAATTAAATTAAGAAAATAGTAGATCTCTCAACTTAATTATTCTTGGCGAATTTAATTTAATTAGATTTCACTACTTTTTGAACTTGACAGAATGTTTTGGTTGAGATTTCTCTTCTTTTTGTAAGCTATGAGGAAGCCCGTTGGTCCAAAGGGCTAGAATTTTTATTTTTGACCCCTCCTCGCATTTTGAGAGGTTAGTTTTTGCATTTCTAGCTTTCAGGGGACCCACAGAATATATATATAAAATTTGGTTGAGTTTGGTCCAACGGGCTAGAATTTTCATTTTTGACCTCCCCCCCATTAGTGCTTAGTTTTTGCATTTATAGCCTTCAGGGACCCACAGAATATGTATACAAAAATTATATCTCCTTTTAATTATGTGTCGATTCTATTCGAAATATCACCTTTGATTTTTGTTTAAAAATTTTATTATTTTAAATTATTTAGGACCCTCTCCCCCTCTTTTGACTCACTATCAATTTCACATAGTGAGTAATTTTCATAAGATCGTATAGGGTATGATTTTCATACAAATCGATTAAAGGGTCTAGATACTTATATTGATAATTCTATTTTTTTAACGTCTTCCCCAATTTTGGTCCCCGAAAAAAATAATAAGTCTCTTTTTTATTATAGGTTCATTTTATAGTATATTTCATTTTTGTTGTTTTTTTAGTTTGAAAATCTTATAATTTTAATTTTTCTTGTCAATTCAAATTAATCCATACCCATTAAGTAATCAAGCAAAGTCTTAATCACTCATTGGGAATTGAACCTAATTGTCAAAAAGTAATCAGCGCTACAACATGTTGTAGAATAAGCTTAATGACATCTCACCACAAACACTAGAAGACATATTATTCAGAAGCGAGCGGCAAGATAATAAAATCACAAGACTAAAACAGACCTGAATAAGTCATCTTTTAGAGCTTTTTTTGTCTTTAAAATCTTTAAACGTCTCTATCTCCGTAAATAATGGTCTGAGAGCCTTAAAACAATCGAATTTATAATTTTTTTTTTAATTACTGAAATTTTTTGTCTTTAAAATCTTTAAAAGTCTCTATCTCCGTAAATAATGGCCTTTGAACAACCAAATTTATAAGATTTTTAAAAATTTCTGAAATTTTTTATAATGGTCTGAAAGCCTTAAAACAATCGAATTTATAAGATTTTTTAAAAATTTCTGAAATTTTTTGTCTTTAAAATCTTTAAAAGTCTCCATAAATAATGGTCTGAGAGCCTTAAAACAATCGAATTTATAATTATTTTTTTAAATTACTGAAATTTTTTGTCTTTAAAATCTTTAAACGTCTCTATCTCCGTAAATAATGGTCTGATAGCCTTAAAACAATCAAATCTATAATTTTTTTTTAAATTTCTGAAATTTTTTGTCTTTAAAATCTTTAAAAGTCTCTATCTCCGTAAATAATAGTCTGAGAGCCATTGAACAATCAAATTTATAAGATTTTTAAAAATTTCTGAAATTTTTTATAATGGTCTGAAAGCCTTAAAACAATCGAATTTATAAGATTTTTTAAAAATTTCTGAAATTTTTTTTCTTTAAAATCTTTAAAAGTCTCCGTAAATAATGGTCTGAGAGCCTTAAAACAATCGAATTTATAATTTTTTTTTTAAATTACTGAAATTTTTTGTCTTTAAAATCTTTAAAAGTCTCTATCTCCGTAAATAATGGTCTGAGAGCCTTTGAACAATTAAATTTATAAAATTTTTAAAAAATTTCTGAAATTTTTTATAATGGTCTGAAAGCCTTAAAACAATCGAATTTATAAGATTTTTTAAAAATTTCTGAAATTTTTTATAATGGTCTGAAAGCCTTAAAACAATCGAATTTATAAGATTTTTTAAAAATTTCTGAAATTTTTTGTCTTTAAAATCTTTAAAAGTCTCCGTAAATAATGGTCTGAGAGCCTTAAAACAATCGAATTTATAATTTTTTTTTAAATTACTGAAATTTTTTGTCTTTAAAATCTTTAAAAGTCTCTCCGTAAATAATGGTCTGAAAGCCTTTGAACAATCAAATTTATAAGATTTTTAAAAAATTTCTGAAATTTTTTATAATGATCTGAAAGCCTTAAAACAATCGAATTTATAAGATTTTTTAAAAATTTCTGAAATTTTTTTATGATGGTCTGAGAGCCTTAAAACAGGGATAGGCAAACTATACGGCTTGCGGGTTGACATTATTTTTTAAATTAAAAATTAAAAAAGAAATCAGAATGGTTTTAGCCATGGTCAGTTTCGAGATTTTTTCTTAGCTATCAATAGGTACTGAATATCCTGACTTGCCCTACCATACAGCAGTTCAATGGCTCAACAATGGAAAAGTTTTTTTTGAGATTTTTTAACTCAGAGAATTAATAAAAACAATTCTAATTGAGAAAATCTGCCCACAACCACTATTATCGAACAATGATTGGTTATGGAAATTAGCATTTGCTACAAACATCGTGGGGTATCTTAATCAAGGAAATCATTTTTCCTATTTTTAAAATTGGTAATTGTTCTATTTAAATATAAAGTTATCCTCATTTTATATACAGAATGTCAAAATAGAACGTATGCCAAACGCAATTACTCTATTCGGGAATGTTTATAAAAAAAAAAACTTCTTCTACTTTCTTATTATTTCAGTTTATTGTGTCATAAAAAAAATTTATTACTGTGTTTCCCACCTGTTTTATGTTATTTGGCAAGTATAATTTTGTGCAATAATAAAATATATTTGTAAAAATGAAAACAAATGCCTGATAATGACAAATCATGGGAAAAATACTTCCCTATGGTCCATAAGGGAAATTTTTATAAACTATTATCATTTTTTTATCGTTCTACAGGCTACCTATTTGAGTTTGATTTGTGCACAGGCAAGAAAATGAACCCTGAACTGTTGTACTAAGTCTAACGGAACAGCTAAAAGGTCTTGAATACGAAGTCGTATACAATTCAAGTTTATGAAACAAAATACTAAAGCCTGTGGTACTGTTCGTACTAATAGGAAAAACGTGCCCAAGTCCTTGCCGTTGGATTAAAATATGCAGAGCGGTGACATTCATGCCGAAAGTTCAAATGGCATATCATTTTTTGTAAAATGGATAGATACCAAATCAGTTCATATGTTGACCAATTTTATTTCTCCAGTGCCGACTGGTACAGTCAAGAGAAGGCAGGCAAAAACTGCTGAAAAAATAAATCTTATTTGCCCGGACGTCATCAGCTATAATCTATAATAAACATATGGGCGGTGTCGACCTCATGGATCAGCGCAAAACATTCTATGAGGCTGACCGTAAAGCAAAAATAAAATACTACATGGGCCTATTTTTTGATTTATTGGACATAGCGCTAAACAACGCATATATAGTATATGTCGAGGGGTGAACCGCGATTGGAATTAGGTGTACACGTCTTTGGAATTATTTTGGAATTCATTAGATAATGCCCCTTCATCTATTGTCTTCTACTTGGAAATGAAAGTGGAAGTGGAAGTAGATGTACACGATATTAGGTCGCGGTTCATCCCTCGGTATATGTAAAGTTGCATGAAGCGCAACGCGTGAAAGGACCGCGTCTGAGAAGCCTCGAGTATTGCCAACACATTTGACACGAGGTCTAATAAATAATTATACATGTCGACAGCGGTCAAGGGCCACTGTAGTCGCTACTGACAAGAAGCGTATTGGTACAAAACGAAATTTGCCAGCACATAATATTCAAAAAGCGGAAAAATGAAAAGATGTTCAAATTGTGCTAAACGCCGCATAGAAAATAGGACGCATAATACTATATATATTTTTTTTTTTAATGATATTGATGAGAGAAGGAGATACACCAGAAGGTGGATCCCCTAAAGGCCAGTATGGGCTGGCCCCTCCATCGTGAAAAGAACAGAGCAGAAAGAAAAGAAGCCGGGATCACGAGCCAATCTCAGAAACTTAGATACAATTAAATATCCAATTTACTAAGGCCCGGTTGTATGTCGCAAAGTAAATGCTTTTTACCACTACCCAAGGTAGATGGTAAATGGAGCCACTGGGATGGCCAATCAAATGACAGCCACTGAATGTGCCTGTCATCTGATTGGCCATCCCAGTGCCTCAATTTACCATCTACCTTGGGTAGTGGTAAAAGCATTTACTTTGCGACATACAACCGGGCCTAAGATTTTAGGGGCTTCGAACAGTGGTAAATTCTCCGCGCGATAAATTCGGTTAAATTGATCTCCCACTTAATTTTTATTACCAGACCCTATACTTACAGAAAAAATGTCTGGGTATAGCCGGGAATCGAACCCGAGACCTCCGGGTTGCCAGTCAGTTACTCTGACCATTACACCACGGAGGCGGATATGTACAGTGTGCAATGTCCATCTTTGCTTCACAACCAAAAGAAATTGCTTCGCAGAATATAATTAGCACATCATTTTGTATAGTAATTTTATTTAATAATTTTGTAATATTTTGGTTATAATAAACCAATAAATAAAAGACATTTCATAATAAGCCTGACTATAATTTTTGTTACCCCGTAGGGTAAAAATATTTCCCATAAAATTCCTAAAACTACAAATTGTTATGTAATTATCTTATGATTTTTATTTGTTTTACGTCTAGATAAACTAAAATAAACAGTAACATACTAATATTTTCTCTTAGAAACCTTATGGTCGTGCAAGTGTTAACGAATTAATATCTTAAAATTACAGAGAAAAACAGTGGTAATATTTGAAATCTATTTTATCCTAGTCATTTCGCCAAATATTTCCATTGTTTGAAACACAAATCACATTAATCAAGTTTGAGTGTTTTCCATGTTGTAAAAAATTTCAAATATTTGCGAAATCCCCAATCCCGAAAAAATTCGCGGTGGATATATTTTCTGAACTTAAACTTTTTCGGATCTGCGTGTAAGTGCAAGAGACATTTCCATATTTCAAAATCCATTTGACTGTACAATTGAGGGAATTTCGTCAGCACTTCAATTGGAAGTAGAAGGCACTCTCGTGATTTTCCAGAGATATCTAATCCTGTTAATATCGACAAAATAAACTTTTATATGGAGTCTGGTTACCCTTGTTCTAAACTATTAATACTTAAAATTTGACATGTATTTATTTAGGAGTGTGATTGTCAACATGGTTCCAAATGTGTATTTTCAGTTTGGACCGCAGATGTGATAAATAGTAGATTAATTTAAATATTCTATTAAATATACAATCCTTCGGCTTCTATTTCCGTAAATAACATTTCGTTACTGAAATAGAAAAATTAATCAATTAATTTTTTATTTACACAACGTTTGGCTAAATTGAAATTCAATTCTCTGGCCTTTATTTAAGCTATTTTTTTTTCATTTATCTAGTAATATTTATTTTTCCAGGATGCTCGACAGGCTTATTTTGAGGCAGATTTCATCAAGCTGGACCTGTATTTAATGAAACTTTAAAGTAAAGTTAATTATTAACGAGAACGATGAGGAACTTCGCAGAAATTGATCGAAATAAGAAGAAGGAACCAAGTTGCTCTGATAAGATTCTTATTGGTCAGCTAGGGTCTGTTCTCAGACAATGCTGATAAGAATGAAATAAAAAAAAGAATCGAGGTAGAAAGAAAAGAATGAGAATTAAGAAAAGTAAGTATATAGAGAGAAAATAAATATTTATATTGGGTATATATTAGATTGTCAAGATGAGGTAGTGACATAATTGGAAAAAAAGTTAATTACGGTTCTTTCTGGGGACTCCAAAGTTCAATTCGTGTTTGACAGGCAATGGACAATTATAATGTATTTTTTAGAAAAAAATAATATGAAATCAGAAAGATTGTTCTCTGTTTAAGATAGAGATGTCCTGTAATGGAGTGATTCATAAAAAGAAACAAAGAGGTCGTTCTCTGATTGATGCAAATAAACATAGACACATATATATCGAATATATATATATATATTATTTATTTGTTTGAGACTATAGTTTCGAAGATTTGGTCCTCATCATCAGTCTTTTTTAATTATAAATATAATTTTTCATGGGCCAGATTCTCGTGGATATTGAAAATTTTTGTTTTTTACTTAGCAGACAAGCCAGTTAAACATTGTTTCTCTTTATGAATAAACAACTCTGCTACTCTCGGCAAAATAAAAAATTTTCAAACAATTGAGTGGTTCAGAAAAATGAAAAAACTTCTAGCTCAAAAAGAAAATGTCAGCAAACGCAGCTTACCTCATTTTTTAACCGACTTCAAGAAAGGAGGGAGGTTCTCTATTCGACTGAATTTTTTTTTTTTTTTTTTTGCCTATATTACCTCATATCTCCGCCAATTGTGAACCGATTTTGAAAAAATTTTTGCATTGGATTCAGCCTACCTTCCGATTGGTCCCATTTTTTTAACCGACTTCAAAAAAGGAGGAGGTTCTCTATTCGATTGAATTTTTTTTTTTTTTTTTTTGTCCCTATGTTACCTCATATCTCCGCCAATTGTGAACCGATTTTGAAATTTTTTTTGAATTGGGTTCAGCACTACCTTCGATTGGTCCCATTTTTTTCATAGGTATTAGACCTTTTTTATTAGGTTTTTTAGACCTAACTTCTTTGTTTATGAACCGATTTCGATGTTTCTTTTTTTATCCGATAGGGGGTGTCTTAGGGATGGTGTCATATTAATTTGGTCAAGTTCTGATGATATCATCACTATTAATAACATCACTAAAAAGAGAACAATAAAATAATTTTCAAGAAAAAAATAAAAACCGACTTCAAAAAATTAAATGCAACAAATAAAATACACTAAAAGGTATAAAATAATTATTATCTTATTTAGTTGCAACTAAACGAGGAAATATTAACACGAAATTACTTTTTGAAGTCGGTGCCAAACATATACCTTTTATGAATCGCACTCGACGGATCTTACTTAGTACGTTTGGAGGGTATGCTCGCTTATAGGTATAGTTTGTTTGGTACCAACTTCAAAAAGTAATTTCATGTTAATATTTCGTCGTTTAGTTGTAACTAAATAAGATAATAATTATTTTATATCTTTTAGTGTATTTTATTTGTTGCATTTAATTTTTTGAAGTCGGTTTGTATTTTTTTCTTAAAAATTATTTTTATTGTTCTCTTTTTAGTGATGTTATTAATAATGATGATATCATCAGAACTTGACCAAATTAATAGGACACCATCCCTAAGACACCCCCTATCGGATAAAAAAGAAACATCGAAATCGGTTCATAAACAAAGAAGTTAGGTCTAAAAAAATCTAATAAAAAAGGTCTAATACCTATGAAAAAAAAATGGGACCAATCGGAAGGTAGGCTAAACCCAATGCAAAAAAAATTTCAAAATCGGTTCACAATTGGCGGAGATATGAGGTAACAAGCCACAAAAAAAAATTCAGTCGAATAGAGAACCTCCTCCTTTTTTGAAGTCGGTTAAAAAAATGGGACCAATCGGAAGGTAGGCTGAATCCAATGCAAATTTTTTTTTCAAAATCGGTTCACAATTGGCGGAGATATGAGGTAACATAGGCACAAAAAAAAAAAAAAAAAAAACAGTCGAATAGAGAACCTCCTCCTTTTTTGAAGTCGGTTAAAAAATGAGGTAAGCTGCGTTTGCTGACATTTTCTTTTTGAGCTAGAAGTTTTTTTACAATTAAAGAAACTAACAGTCAAAGTAATTCTTCGACCTCATAATCACAAGATGCCTTGAAAACTCAAAGCTGAATAACGACGCCCACGTTTGACATAGAAGATAAAATTATTCATTAAAAAAAATGGAGTGAATTCAATACTAGAGCCACTCGGAAAGCAGGCGAGGCCTCTCTGACATACCGAGTGAAACTTGAATTTAAATCTTAAATATAGGGTGGGCCATGGGAACCGGACGTTTTTGGAATAGACAGTACTCGTCAAGTAAGGGAGTGGGGAGTAAAAAGCTGGCGAGGGTCTCATTTCAATTCTTTGATTGTACCATTTAGTGTTCACCATAGCGATTTTTGTTTTCACCCTTATAAGCTTGTACTAGTTCAAAAGTTGCAACCAAACGATTGTCCACTGGTTGCGCCAATCGCAACCGTGAGCTTATTGCATGTGTGATCATCGTTTTTACGATTTTTGTGCAGAAAAAATATCTCTAGGGCAGTGTTCGTCAACTCGATAGAACAGCCCTAGGGAGGCCCTTCGCTCTGGGAACAGCCATAAACAAATTTATGTTTATTGACATAATTAATTTTTTCTCATTCTTGTGTAATCATCGAATCTATGCAGATCATGTTCTGTTAATCAGAGTCCAGTCTCACATTTTATTCTCATATTTTTGCTGCTGGTGTTCATTCTTTCCCTTATCAATTGTAAATTGATAAAATATCAACTAGTGAGTTGATATTTATGTTAGAACACCACAACTGGACCTCTAATCTTCTGCTTCCTGGTAGCTGTACCATTTTCTCTCTCAGTATCGACTTCATTGGAAGGAAATACACACTCGTTTTATTTTTGGTACAGATTGGCCTGGAAGAAATTCTCACATTCAACGGATTCGTCAGACCTTTTCAACAAATTGATAAGTGAACCTATTTGATCCTATACTCTTTAATACATTTTTCTACTCTTCCTTAATTACTGAAAAACTCTCTCCCTTCTTATTAATCCATTTGTTTTTGAACACTTCATCTCTTCTACGCAAATAATTTCTCAAATCCATTTACCTATTATATTTATTTTATAAATAAATATGGCCGCCTTGTCAATGGCTAATTAATTCTTATTTTATTTTAATTAAACATTTTTAATCCTGTTACTACTAATAATTTTAATTGAAAAATTGTTAATTAGATTTAATTAATTAATTTTAAAATTCATTCGTTTATTTGTCTCAAATACTTTCTGTTTAATTAACTTATAATTTACCCTGTTAATAATAATAAAAATAAAGTGATAATTTCTAATCATAATTCATATTCACAATTCAATTGGACTTTGCAATTTTTCTCAGATAATTTTCTTGTTATATTTTTTTATTTATTCTCGACTTTCAGAGGTAAGCAAGAACCTTCTAATTTTAAATTCAATTTCATAATATGGTGATAATTTAATCACATTAAAACTAACATAAAAGTTTAAGTGCGCTGAGCAACTGAAAAACTTTTGGAGTCACTGTTATTATTTTTTAATCCTAGCATATTTTTTTTAATTTTGTTGAACTTTGAATTTTTCTAACTTTTTTCTACCCTGACTATCAGTTGGCTCAACCATTTAAATTTTTTGGTGACCCCGACGTGATCCAAACTGCTAACTTGCTTACACTGTATAGTCATCGCCAAACAAAGGGCAAATAATTTTATTGAAATTATCATATATTTTTATTTTTATTTTTATATTTACATTATTCTTATTTTATTTTTAGTTGTAATTATACAAATTGTTCTTACTAATTGTATTTAGTCATAATCTTTCACAATGCCACCCAAATCAGTTCTTGACACAGTAAAAGGGGAGATACAAGCTCTGGGGATAGAAATTGAGCTTCTGCTCCAATGCTCCTCTTTCGAGGAAAATCCTCAGAAGGCAACACTAGTAGACGTACTAGAACAGGCAGCAAAACTAAAAAGTGACTTATCTAACATCATCAAAAAATCTTCTCAACATGCATTATTCACAATAGAAGGAGGTGAAAACTTAAAAGACCAAATAACAACTCATCATAATTCACTCGTCACCTCTATTAGAGAAGCTAAGATTCTTTTGTCACAAATAACCCCCTCTAGTACTACACAGGAAATCAACTCAACTCAACTCACAATTCATCCTACTGTACATTTACCTACTCTAAATTTGCCTAAATTTTCAGGAGATTACGATCAATGGAAATCGTTCCTAGACCTGTTCACAGCCACCATTGATAGAAATTCTTCACTCACCCAAGCTCAAAAATTATCATATTTGAAAGGGAGCTTGTCAGGCGCTGCAGCTCTAGTCATACAGGCTTACTCAATAACCGATGACAATTACTCCATTTGTTTACAATTACTCAAATCTCATTATGATCGCACTCGCGAAATAATATTCTCGTTTATTGACAAACTCTTGAATTTACACCCAATTACTCATGTAACGAAAGACACACTTTCTCAGTTTTCAATAGCAGTCACAGACATCACTCATAATCTTCAGACTTTAGGAATGGACCTAAAGGCGTGCAACCCTTTCATCACACGCATCATCATGAAGAAGGTGGATGGCCACTCTTTGGAGAGTTGGCTACACTCACAGTCAGTGGATGAAGTCCCTGAGTTTAACACTCTACTCAAACACTTAGACGTCAGATCTCAAGCCTTGGAGACACAGGCGAAAGCAACTCACTCTTTTAACAAACCAAACCCTCAATCATCATCCAGTTTCACAAAGAACAAATCGGTCAAGACCTACACCCTCACCACTACAGATAACTCTTGTCCCATTTGTAACAAACAACCTGTCCATCGCTTCATAGATTGTGACAAATTCAAGTCTATGACACCGATAGAACGTCACAAGAAAATCAGAGGGCTGAAACGTTGTTTTCTTTGCTTCTCAGCACTTCACTTATCAGACAAATGTTCCTTTAAGCCTTGTTTTCTGTGCAAAGGAGCTCATCATCGGATGTTGCACCTTCAACCAACAGACAATGTCACACACAAATCTGAACCGTCTAACACAAGTCCCAACACTGCGGGCACAACACCTCCAGAAAAATCAAAACGTATATGTCAAGTGTCAAGGTCAGCCGATGATGTTGTACCTATCTTATCGACCGCCTGTCTCAGTCTCCTATGTGCAGATGGAACTGTTCGTACAGCTCGTTTTCTCATAGACAGTGCGAGCGAAGTTTCGCTTATTTCTAGTCAATTAGCACTGGCGCTTAAGACTAAGAAAACTTCTAATCCCATACAGATTGAAGGGTTAGGAGCTTCTTCCAAACTAGATGTCACTCACTCTACTTTTGTTTATATTTCCTCACGCTTTACAGACTCAGAATTTGAACCATTTGAATTCCATATAGTTAATTCACTACAACTTAAGTTACCAACCAAATCAGTAGATACATCCTCACTCTCATACCTTGAAGATAAACCTCTTGCTGATCCATGTTACCACACACCTGCACCCATACAAGGGATCTTAGGAGCTTCTGCCTGCGCCAACATTTTTACCGGTGAGAAGATTGCTAGCCCTGACGGTAGCACAGCACTTTTCGGTTCCAAATTTGGATGGTTGCTGCTGGGTTCTGCTCCAGCCAAAATGAGCAAAGTTTTGCATCTGTGTGAGGCACAGACCACTCCCAAAGATGATATTTTGTATGTTTCAAAGTATTGGGAACTAGAGGATTCTCTTAACTTACCTTTACCGGAAACGATTTCATTAGAGGAAACCTCTTTTCGGACTCACACACAACTTGTGGACAATCGCATACAAGTTCACCTACCCTTAAAACCAGATCACCTACCTTTAGGAAATTCCGAATCCAAGGCATTTGTGCTTTTGCGGGCTCTGGAACGGAAATTTACAAAGAACCCTAGATACCATACTCAATACATTGAATCCATGAATCAATATATTGACAACCATCACTTAGAGTTGGTACTACCTTCAGAACACTATCACAATAACAATAGATGTTTCTATCTACCCCACTCTGCAGTCCCAAAGAAAAACAGCTCAATATTGAGAATTGTTTTTAATGGATCTTCAACTTCGACAAATGGAAACTCACTCAACGATATTCTCATGCCAGGAGATGTCCTTCAAACCGATATAAGACATGTTCTTACCAATTTTCGATCACACCGATATGTTATTTGTATGGATATAATTTCTATGTTCCTTCAAATTCTTGTCGCAAAACCAGACCGAGATCTACTCCGCGTACTATGGCGTGAAAATTCCTCACAACCGATCTCAGTTTACCGTTTCACTCGTGTGCCATTCGGATTATCTTGCAGTCCTTTCCTCGCTATTCGAGCGTTACATTACCTGGCTGATCAATTCTCCTCACAATATCCGACAGCTGCTAAGAACATAAAGACAAACTCTTATGTCGATGATTTCCTATTAGGAGCTGACACCATATCTGATTTGACCACGCTAGTTGAGGAGATCTGTTTTATCCTAAAACAAGGATCATTCTTCTTTGACAAGTTTTCATCTAACTCACAGGAACTACTCGAAGACTTGAGAGATCTTCACCTCATCTCTGATTCTTCCAAGGTGTTAAGTCCTGGGGATATTTCTGTTCTGGGCATTGACTGGAGATCTCAAGAAGATAGTTTTTACTTCAAACTTACTATACCTAATGAAACTCCAAACACAAAAAGGGGTATTCTATCAGAACTCCAACGGGTGTATGATCCACTTGGTTTTTTGAACCCATGTCTGATCAAGTTTAAGATATTGTTCCAGGAGTTATGGAAAGACAAGACGCTTGATTGGGATACTCCAATACCTCAATCTTTTCAGACCTCATGGGAATTGTATCACAAGGAAGTTGCCAAATTCCAACACATTAAAATCCCACGGCTCTTAAAAAGTCTTGACGCTACAACTTACCGAATATTTGGATTCTGTGATGCTAGTGACCTCTCTTACGGATGCGTCCTTTACATGACATCATATTATCATTCTACCCTCCAAGATAGCAGATTCCTATATGCCAAATCTCGGGTAAGACCACTCAAACTAACTACAACTCCAAGGTCAGAACTCTTATCCGCACATCTACTTTCAAAAGCTATTCATTTTATCCTTCCTTCGTTGTCCATGCCTATTCAGGAAATTAATTGTTTCTCTGATTCACAAATCGTACTCTCATGGCTGAAAAAAGATCCTTCTAGTCTTAAGATTTTTGTAGGGAATCGAGTAAATGATATTCAAGTTTTAACTCAAGAACATGGAATTACTTGGTACCACATAACTGGAACAAACAACCCAGCCGACATAGCTACTCGAGGGATAACCATAGAGCAACTTCTACAATCCTCTTGGTTTACTGGACCGACTGACTTTATGAGTGACGAGTCACAATTTATCGTCCCCTCTTTGGATGCCACTCCTCAAGAAGAAAACCGTTGTAAAGTATTAGTCAACGTACAAGTACCATCTTTAACTGTGTTGGAAAGATTTTCTTCTTTTTATAGACTGCTCTTTTCAATTGCTGTTTGGCGAAAATTTCAGACTTATCTTAAACGAGATACAACCCTCCCTATCACGGCCGTAAGAGCGAAGGATATACAGTATGAACACGATAACGTCATTCGCTACATCCAACAAAAACATTTCGCGGAATTCATAGATATACTACTCACAGCTAAAACATGCCCAACCCGATATCGGTCATTACTTGCTCTTGATCCATATATTGATGAATTTCAACTCCTTCGTGTTGGTGGTAGACTTTCTCACTCGGAGCTGCCATTTCATACCAAACATCCGTTATTACTTCCTAAAGGAGAACATGTCGTTAAGATTTTGGTCGAAGAACTTCACCGGATGCACAATCATTGTGGTCCGCATCTACTCCAATCTCTGATCAACCAAAGATACTGGATCATTAGTAGCAGACGTCTGGTTCGATCAATTATCCACAACTGTGTCACCTGCGCGAAGAAACGTTTCAATCCTATGTCTCAAAAAATGGCAAACTTACCGCCTGAACGTGTACGTGTTTCGCGACCTTTTCACATTACGGGAACAGATTTCTTTGGACCTCTTCACATTTACTACAAGAGAGGTAGAGGCGTTCGCCCACACAAGGCGTACGGCTTGATCTTCATCTGCTTCTCCACTCATGCAGTTCATTTAGAATTGGTTGCAGATCTAACCACTAATAGTTTCCTACTAGCTCTTCAACGGTTTGTAGCTAGACGTGGAGTTCCTGGGGAGATTCATTGTGACAATGGAACTACTTTTGTTGGAGCAAAAGGGTTGCTCAAGGAAGAATGGAAGGCCATAATGGGTCATTCGGAGAGCGCTGAAGTACGTTCATATTCCAACCAACATCTAATCACGTGGAAGCACATACCTCCGTATGCGCCCACGTTCGGAGCCCTATGGGAAAGCAATATTAAGTCCGTAAAGTATTTATTAAGAAGATCCCTCGGTTCAAGTCTTCTTACGTATGACGAAGGTGTCACGGCTTTGATTAAAATTGAAGCTCTTCTAAACTCTCGACCATTGTCTTCTCTGTCCAATGATCCAAATAGTTTTGAGGCACTCACACCAGGACATTTTCTGGTTGGAAGTTCTCTCACTACACTACCCATTCGAAATGGAACGGATACAAGAATTCCACTTACCAAACGTTGGAAATATGTCTCCAAACTTACTACTGAATTTTGGAATAGATGGAACCGGGAGCATTTGGCTCATCTACAGTTGAGAAACCGTTGGCTGCACAACAAGGAACAACCACAAGTGGGACAACTTGTGCTACTCTTAGATAAGGCGCTCTTGCCTGGAAAATGGACAATGGCTCGAATTATTGAAGTTATACCCGGCAGAGATAAGTTGTCACGACTTGTTAAACTACGCACACCTAATGGGGAATGCCTTCGTCCAATCACAAAAATCTCACCCTTACCTATCAAACACGAAGGATAAACATTGTTAACACTTCATCACTTACACACTTTTCTTTCACACGTTTACTTTTTCCTTATCTTTACTCTCTCCTTCTCAGTCTACACCTTTTCAACAAATTTATTGCGACATTCTGTCACCGGGCCCCGGTATGGTTGCGCCAATCGCAACCGTGAGCTTATTGCATGTGTGATCATCGTTTTTACGATTTTTGTGCAGAAAAAATATCTCTAGGGCAGTGTTCGTCAACTCGATAGAACAGCCCTAGGGAGGCCCTTCGCTCTGGGAACAGCCATAAACAAATTTATGTTTATTGACATAATTAATTTTTTCTCATTCTTGTGTAATCATCGAATCTATGCAGATCATGTTCTGTTAATCAGAGTCCAGTCTCACATTTTATTCTCATATTTTTGCTGCTGGTGTTCATTCTTTCCCTTATCAATTGTAAATTGATAAAATATCAACTAGTGAGTTGATATTTATGTTAGAACACCACAACTGGACCTCTAATCTTCTGCTTCCTGGTAGCTGTACCATTTTCTCTCTCAGTATCGACTTCATTGGAAGGAAATACACACTCGTTTTATTTTTGGTACAGATTGGCCTGGAAGAAATTCTCACATTCAACGGATTCGTCAGACCTTTTCAACAAATTGATAAGTGAACCTATTTGATCCTATACTCTTTAATACATTTTTCTACTCTTCCTTAATTACTGAAAAACTCTCTCCCTTCTTATTAATCCATTTGTTTTTGAACACTTCATCTCTTCTACGCAAATAATTTCTCAAATCCATTTACCTATTATATTTATTTTATAAATAAATATGGCCGCCTTGTCAATGGCTAATTAATTCTTATTTTATTTTAATTAAACATTTTTAATCCTGTTACTACTAATAATTTTAATTGAAAAATTGTTAATTAGATTTAATTAATTAATTTTAAAATTCATTCGTTTATTTGTCTCAAATACTTTCTGTTTAATTAACTTATAATTTACCCTGTTAATAATAATAAAAATAAAGTGATAATTTCTAATCATAATTCATATTCACAATTCAATTGGACTTTGCAATTTTTCTCAGATAATTTTCTTGTTATATTTTTTTTATTTATTCTCGACTTTCAGAGGTAAGCAAGAACCTTCTAATTTTAAATTCAATTTCATAATATGGTGATAATTTAATCACATTAAAACTAACATAAAAGTTTAAGTGCGCTGGGCAACTGAAAAACTTTTGGAGTCACTGTTATTATTTTTTAATCCTAGCATATTTTTTTTTAATTTTGTTGAACTTTGAATTCTTCTAACTTTTTTCTACCCTGACTATCAGTTGGCTCAACCAGTCCACAAAGGAGAGCTTTCTCGGAGACTATGCTGGATTTCTAGAGAGGAATGAAGATGCCATGAGCCTCTTATGAGTGATGAAGCTCATTTTCATTTGAATGGCTTCCTCAATCGGCAAAAACTGTCGTTAGCTCGGGCTCCGGCTAACCCGACGTCCGACAGTGAAGTGCATCCTGAACTCCCTCTGGGCCGCTACAACTGATTCTCCATTACGCCCAAAACTTTCATAAGCAAAAACGCGGGTGCTCCAACTTCCAATGAGCCATGGTGAACACTGAACTGCATAATCAGAGGATGGGGAATGCGACTCCTCGCCAGCTTTCTACCCCCCTACTTGCCCAGTACTGTCTATGCCTAAAAACGTCCGAGCTCCCGTGGCCCACCCTTTATAACCTTGTGGCCATCTGAAGGCTAGAAATGAAAAAACAGGGGTTTGGGGTACAGGAGGCCGGGAGGGTGGAAAGTGTTGCAGGTGAAGGAGCGGAGAGGGTTCAAGAATCGGGAGGAGGGGGCCCAGGGTGCGAAACACCTTGGCCAGAGAGAGGGCCGCCGAAGGCGGTCGCCGCACCTAATGATTCCAGAAAAGGTTCGATTTTAAAATAAATTGCAGTATTTGTCTACATCCTTTATTTAATTAGCTTATGTATCCATTGAACAAATTTAATAAACCGAGTATTGTTAGGGCTCTCTAGAGGTGAGTGCTGTGTGGTGCTTTGTGCGCCCCCCATCAAGTCGATGGGGTCCTAACAATCTGTTGAGTGTGCAGAGTTGTAGGTTGCGTGTTCATATAGGGTGTGTGCAGGGGAGGGGCTGCTGGTTGGCGTTTGGCCCCTCCAGATTCGAATGTCCGAATCCGTTCGGTACTCCGGTCGAAAAGTCGAGTCGCTTCAATTATCTCAACGATCCGACTGAGTCATCTAGCGGCCGTGTCTCAAGGCTCGAGGCACATGAGCAAGAACGGGACCGCTACACCACACCCTTTGCTTCTTGGGTGATTGCCGATTACCGACTAAGTCAGCCGGGCAAGGCTCTATCCACCTAGCTGGCGGGTCAAGAGGCTGCTTGCTTTGCAATCACGTCGGGGTCACCAGATATTGTTAGGTGTGGTGCAGGGAGGGGCTGCTGGTTGGCATTTGGCCCCTCCAGATTCGCGTGTCCGAATCCGTTCGCTACTCCAGTCGAATCGAGTCAGCTTCCAGTTATCTCAACGAGTCCGACTGGGGCTCGTCTAGCGGCCAGTGTCCCCAAGGCTCGAGGCACATGAGCAAGAACGGGCCGCTACACCGAGCACTCTTAAAATTTCTCTCGGATTGTTTAATCGCCGACATTTATTTTGAAATCTTTCCCTCAATTAAAAAAATCCCTTTTTTTAAATCACCTGTAATTAAATTGGACAAGAAACTTTTTAATGGGATTCGACTACTTGTTTGATAACAAAAAAAACAATACTGGAGTAATATTTAGAGAGTATAGCCTCCTTTTTCTATGAGAGCACTCATTAATAATCTTTCGACTTCATTTTTCCCTTGCAGGTTCACGTCATAAATGAAATATCATCTCTTTTTATTATATTCAACCGTGGCAGCGAATTAAAAACAAAAACGAAAATGAATGGGGCAAGTGGACAACTAATTCTGGTCGACAGTGAATATTTCTCTTTGCAACTCGTAGCGAAGTGAGAGGAACAATAAAAAATAAAATAGAACTGCAATCACATCAAGGACAAAAAAATATATAATAATAAAAAATTCAAATGGTAAGTATAGTGGAGATTCGAGATGAAATCATAAACGTCTGGCCGAAACCCCAGACCACACACACCACTATAAAAAAATAAACGTATGGAAATGAAATCTGGATTTTATTTTTTTTTCCAAAATACATCTCTCTTGTTTAAATTTAAATAATAATAATAATAATAATAACCGTAATAATAAAGATGAAGCTTGAGAATTTTTAAGGCGTCTCAGCTCTACGGGTGTGCTATTTTATGCCATTTGCATTGCTTGCAAGACCACCCCTAAATTTTAATATAAAAAAAAATAAGCTGACGTGTTCTGAAGTGGCCATCCACATGACTTTACCATACATGTAAGGGGGGGGGTTAGTTTTTGCATCTTTAGACTCCTGGTGTCCCACTGATTATGTAACTCATGGGCCGCTGGCCGAAAAATGCCTTTTTAAAAAGGATTGATTTTTTCGCCCAGGTGGACCATACTTTTATTTTGCGGTAGAGCTGGGTTTTCTTAAATGTCTGGATAGTTTAGTTTATATTTAAGGTGTTTAGACTTTTTTTAGATGATGAATTGGAATTTGGGAAAGGACGATTTTATTGTTCGAAAAATGAAAGTTTTTGATTAGGATCAATCCTTTTTAATTATTTTTATTTATTAAATCACTGAAGGAATGTTTGTACAAAAATAGTTTATAATCGTAGAATGAGAGAACACACAGGGAGTAATAATTAATTTGTATTACCGGCTTTGAGTCCGAAAGTCAATAATGTTTTGCCGGGAGTTTAATACGTGTGCAATCGATAGGGATGGAGGGCCGTACGGATTTACCGTTTGTACTTTGGTAACACGTTTGTTAGTGACCAAAGATCGATTGTCAATTTTGGTGGGTTACCTGTAGCCACTGGTCCGAACTGTTCGAGAAGAGAGAGGCTGGTGCCGAGAGACCGAAAGATGTTTTGAACTGTTGGAGGGAGTGGGATTGTACCCTGATTCCGAATGGTGTATTAACTGACTTAAGGCCTCGCAATGAGGGTTTTTATATTAAATCATAATGCTGAGTACATACTAACTGATGGAGCCGCGGGGAGGTGCAAACCATGGAGCCGCCGTGGGAATAGGCTTGACTCTACGGTTCTGTTGAATCAGCAAAAGTATGGTGGGCTTGCGGGGGAATGCTATGGAAGTACGGGAGCGTGGGAAAGTTAACTTGTATACAAAATTTGGTTGAGTTTGGTAAATGGCAAAGATTTTCATTTTTTGACCCTACACCCCCCACCCCCATTTTGGGCGGTTAGTTTTTGCATTTTAGACTTCTGGGGTCCCACTGATTATGTATACAAAATTTGGTTGACTTTGGTAAATGGCCAAGATTTTTATTTTTTCATCCCCCCCCCATTTTGGCGGTAAGTTTTTGCATTTTTGAGACTTCTGGGGTCCCACCGATTCATGTATACAAAATTTGGTCGAGGTTTGCTCAAATAGCCTCAGATATTTAATATTTAACCCCCCCCCTCCACCCCCCCCTTAATTTTGGGTTGATATGCACCAAAATCTAGTTAAGAAATTAATCTCCAATAGTTTATAGAAGGTTTTAAGTGATCGAAACATCGTAGTCATATTGTATTATTTATTGTTGGTGTTCAATAAATAGTAATAATTGATTATATGTATATGATTTTAATAAAATTTAATCTTTAATTTATATTAAAGTTTATTATTTATTAATAGACTGAGATTCTATATACTAGTATAACTAAAGATTTGAGCATCTTTTTTACTTTACCATACAGGGAATTGTCAAGTATTGTAATCGTGCATGAAAAAAGTGGTTTTTTCCTTCTTTTTTCAAAATATCTAAAAAACGGCTGAAACTATTTCAACTAAAATAAACTGCAACGGATCGATTGCTAAACTTTATCCAAATTCATTTGAAATATTAATATGTTCTTGAGTAAAGTACTTTAAAATATAATTTTACTAAAAACTTTATTTAACCTTTTTTGTGGTCCTCAAGGTACTTAATTAGGATATTAAATTTCATCAAAATTGGTTAAGTCATTTTCAAGATATTTAGAAAAAACTAAAAAAGTACTGAAATAAAGTACTAATGTTTGTGGACCGATATGTACCGAAAACTAATCAGCGCTTCATTTTGTTAAACTAATGGTAGGTTTTCAATTTCATTTCAATCAGCGCAAAGGTGTGGAAAAAATCGTGGACGAAAAAAACGATAACACACACACACATACATCCATCCATCCATCCGCATGCACTTCCAAAAAAAAATGGCATCTTTTTGGCCTCTCGACGAGATTCCAGGTAATTTTTGGCAAAACCGTCACGTGCTAAAAATTCAATCTCATTGAATACTTCAATTTGTGACCTTAATTGAGTCTATGGGTTCCGTAATCTTTACCTGAGGACCCTTTGAAGTCGCGCTTGCCGCGAGAGCGATTCCAATACTTTCTCCCATGCTTCGCATTGGATAAAGTAAAAATTGAGCGAAACCATGGCATTTCGGTCTGCAAAAAAGTCTTTAATAAGTGAACATCAAAAAAATTATATTTTTCGAGATAATAATTGTTTTGTCAAAATGTCATTCGTTAGTTAGTTAGTTAGTTAGTTAGTAAGTTAGTTTGTGCGTTACCAAATTTTTGTGGACGAGCTTGCTCAAAAAACTAGTGTGAATATCGAAAACCAAATTTCACACGTAGTTTTTGGTCCATTGAGATTAAGAGCCGATTAGATTTTGGTGCATATCGACCCAAAATTAAGGAAGGAGTCGAGGGGGGTTAAAAATTAAAAATCTAGGTCGTTTGAGCAAACTCAACCAAATTTTGTATACATAATCAGCTGGACCCCAGAAGTCTAAAAACGAAAATCTAACCGCCCAAAGTGGGGGGGGGGGGGTGGAAGGTCAAATCAATGAAAATCTTGGCCATTTACCAAACTCAACCAAATTTTCTCGCTCTCTCCCTCGAATCGGTGGGTCCCCAGGAGTCTAAAAGGGGGTGGGGGGGGGGGCGGAGGGTCAATTTGCCGAAACTCAACCGAATTTAAATTTTTGTATACATAATCGGTGGGTCCCGGGTGGGTCCCAGGAGTCTAAAAATGCAAAACTACCCCCCCCCCCCCCTACATGATTATAAATAATTTTATTAAATATAAGTGAGGGGCCAGGTTGTATGGTAAAAGTCAAGTGGATGGCCACACGTCAGCTTATTTCCTTCTGTTTTTCGAAATATCTCAAAAACGGCTTAAACTATTTTGATTAAAAAATTGAGTGAAACCATGGCATTTCGCTCACAAAAAAATCTCTAATAAGTGAACATCGAAAAAATTATATTTTTCGAGAAAATAATTGTTTTGTCAAAATGTCTGTTAGTCTGTTTCTGTGCGTTACCAAATTTTTGTGGACGAGCTAGCTCAAAAACTAGTCTAAATATCGAAGCCAAATTTCACACGTAGTTTTGGTCCATTGAGATTAAGAGCTGATTAGATTTTGGCGAAAATCGACCCAAAATTAAGGGGGGTGGGGTGGGAGGTTAAAAATGAAAAATCTAGGCCGTTTGAGCAAACTCAACCAAATTTTATATACATAATCGGTGGACCCCCAGAAGTTTAAAAATGAAAAAACTAACCGCCCAAAATGGGGCGTGGGGGGTGTAGGGTCAAAAAATGAAAATCTTGGCCATTTACCAAACTCAACCAAATTTTGTATACAAAATCTGTCAATCAGTGGGACACCAGAAGTATAAAAATGCATAAACTAACCCCCCCCCCTACATGATTATAAATAATTTTAGAGGCCAGGTTGTATGGTAAAGTCAAGTGGATGGCCACATCAGAACACGTCAGCTTATTTTCGAAAATAGTTGGAATGTTTTTGGAAAAATCAGCTCGGGCTCAGATTAACCAATGTATATTAAAAGAAAAAGAATTTAATTTTTAGGACAAATTCTTGAATTTTAGTAGAAATATTTTTATAATGCGATATCAGAGGGGATTCATCCCCTCAGAGTCGAACCTGAGAACTAACATGCTTTCCGGGAGTCAGCTCACACCCTCGAGAGAGTTCTCGGGTTCGACTCCCGGGGGGATGAATCCACTCTGATCTCTGCAATTTAATAATGTTTCTGCCTAAAATCTTAGAATTTGTCATAAAAATTAAATTCTTTCTCTTTATTTATAACGATTATATTTATATTTTATTTCGTTATAAATAAAAATTATAATTCCAGCAGAAGAACACACACTCTTTTTATTGTCTCCTTTTACTTTTATAAAAATTCTGCTACTCTCGGCAAAAAACTTTCAATTTAATCATAAAAGTAATTTTCTTTAAAAGCAAATCTATGGGTGAAATCGAGGGGTGATCCCCGATTGGAAGTAGAAGTCGTCACACCACCTCTTTGCAAGTATTTTAGAAGTACTTGTGAAATATTTGGAAGTGCTTGGAAATATTTGGAATTACTTGGAAATATTTGAAAGTGCTTGGAAATGTTTGGAAGTACAAGTGGAAGTAGGTGTACAGCATATTGGGTCGCGGTTCACCCATCGGAGTGAAATAAACATACAACTATATATATATAGATATATATATGATTTTATTTGTTTATTGAATATAGACGATACATGCAGTACAAGTTGTTTGTTTAGGTAATAAGAGTACATTTTGATCTCATAATACACCTATATAAAAATGAATATATATAATTTTATTTATTTATTGAATTTAGAATACATGCAAAACAAAATATTTGTTTAGGTAATAAGGGTACATTATAATTTTTAATTAATAGAAAAGTATAATACTTTTTATTAGTTTATAAGTGTTCCAGTTTTAGCAAACTTTTCAAGTCTTTCATATTGTTGTCGGAGATTGATTCGCTACGTCCAGATTGAAGTAAGTTTTCATCCCTAGCCAAATACCAATTAAATAATAAATTTGATGAAAAAAAAAAAACAAATATATATACAGTTTGATCCCGCAAGGCATGTGCGGATTTCATTTATATGAGATGGAATGAAAAATCGATACAGTGCCCTGCAAAGGGTATTCGCCGATATGGTCAATCGTAGAAAATTTTATTTATACAGTAATCGTTTGGAAAATTTTAGTCTAATGATTTTTAGGTAGAGTATCGGGAGTTTTTTGTTATTTTTACTTTATCCAATGCGAAGCAATGGGTTCAAGAAATACTTTATATGACACAAAATTATTTACAATTGCTATAATACTTTTATTGAAATGAAAATTTAATATTCGATTCATTTAAGTTTGATTTTTCTAAATATGAGATGAAAAACTTAATTATATTATCAATTAAGGATCGGATAAAAATGCAAAGGATTTAAAAAAAATAAGAAAAAATTACATTTTAATTTTTATCATTAAATATGAATAACAATATTAAAAACAAGTTAAACAATGACAACAGTTGATGAAAATCACGAGTCTACCATCGGTTCGGAAATACTACGATGAGAAGAATCCAGCAAGAAACTCAGTGCAGCAATCGTATAATACAAAATATATATATAAACAACGGCGGGCACATTGAGGAACGCAACCAAATTAAACCCATTTTGTTTTATATAAAATATAGGCAAATTATAAATACGAAAATATAGTTTTAGGTTATGGTCACAATCTGAGAGATAATAAAAAGAAAAGATGCCAGTAACCGGCTAGACACCTAGAGACAAGTTCGACAGTAGCGCCAAGCTCATCGTGGTCAGAGTGGTAAACTAAGGAGTGAATTCTCACTGGGTAGCAAAAATTTTCCCATGGCCTACGGGTGATGACGCTAGCAATAGCCATTGGTCACCAATGTGTAGTGCAATTTATAGTGTAGCCTTAATAGACCAGGCTATGGTTATGGTTTAATATCTCATATAAGCAGCATGCTTTGGGAGGAATTAATTATTGACTTCAACTCATCAAATGCCGTAAAATTACTGCCTATGGCAAAGCCGTCATTCCAGCCTTGGACGTCCGACAGTACGCATCTGTCACTTTGTGCTCCTCAATGATTCGTGAATATTTAACACTCACACTCAATCTTTTATTCTTAATTTGCATGAAAACCCTCATAAATTTTTTCTTAATCCAGTGATATAAAAATATTATTTTTATTTTCATCCCCTCTAATTTAATTCGATCAATATATTATTCAATATAATATTAACATCTAGCTAAATCTACCAAGGGCACTTGCCGCCAACATCCCTTTTACCTAGCCAGTCAACCCAACTTTCCAGAAACCCATCATAAATCACCCCCCGTCAATCTCCCTCCTTTCAAACAACACATATTTTCTCTTAAAATATTATCAAATAGATCTTTCTACTTCGATTTCTTAATTTTTCATTCGTACTTTCATTTTTTTCATTTTTAAATATATACGTATATATATATTTTTAATAAACTTCGTTTTAATAATATTATTTATTTATTATTGCACGGTTTTTAAATACTAATTGTTCTAAAATAATTCTTTAATAATTTCAACTAATATCTTATTTTAAATTTTAAATATTATCTTATCTTATAATTTATATTTTATCTGCATGAAAATACTTAGAATTTTTTGCTTAATCCAGTGATATAAAAATATCATTTTTATTTTTACCCCTTCAAACTTAATACTACTTATTTCTTATTTTATATAATATTTTCTCTCTATCTTCTGTTCCGAAAAAGACACATGCCCTGACAGGCCATTCACCCCACCCTACCCTTTTTACAAGCCTCCTAAACAAACAACCAAATTCAGCTTTTGACAACAACTGTTTCGCCCAAATATTTTCCATCCGATATACAAATATTATATCTGAACATTCCGATTTAAATATTTTATTTCCGAACATTCAATATTAAACTGTTTCAATTTCAAGTCATCTTACTTTTAATTTTAATTCTAATTCGTTTTCTCATTTTTTTCATTTCTAAAATACATAATATATATATTTTTAAATAAACTTCATTTTATTAATATTATATATTCTATTATTACACAGTTTCTAAACATTAATTGTTCTATAATAAACTCAACTAATATCTTATTTTAAATCTTAAATATTACCTTAACTTTTTTCACTCGAATTCTCATTATCTTTTTATTAATATCATTTTCTTATTATTGCACGGTCCTTAAATATTAATTGTTCTATAATAATTATATAATAATCTCTATACATAATAATCTTATAATTTAAAATATATCTATTATAAAATCTAGTATTTAAAATAATAACAAATAATTCTTCTCCCCACTAACAACATCAACTAATTTTAATTAATTTAAGACTTAATCTAGCAATTTATTAAATAGCTCATAATTTTCCCCCTACTGACAACCAATCCAAGTGGTAGATTTAAACCTTTTCAAATCGTCCGGTGGAAAACCACTGTCCAATTTCTAAGAGCTCACTGATATTGAATATATCCAAAAATATATCCAAGTTCGGAGTTTTAATTGGTTTTCCGGCTCTCTTATCTTTACTTTTCTTGTCACCCTTTTCATTTCCACCTCAAATTCTCCTTACTAATGACATCAATTAAAATCAATTTCTGCAACATTCGCGGTCTATCTCGCAATTCGAATTTACACGACGTACTTCAACATCTCGAACATGAAAAACCTGCCCTTTTAGGCCTATCCGAAACTATAATTGACGCGAATAAATCTAACGGTCGTGACTACCAATTCGAAAACTATACACTTCATTCAAAATTTCGAAAAAAGGAGGGGTCTGCTGTTATATCAGAAAGGACATCCCTAGTAGGCGTTTAACTAATCTAGAATCCAATGAATTCGATGCCATATGGATCAAAATCACGTTAGGCCATTCAACTAAATTCTTCTGCATAATATATTTGCCCCCCAAAGACCCCAGATACAAACAATTTTTTGACTACCTCCTTGAGTGCCATTGCAATATCCTGAAAGAATTTCCATCTTCTGAAATATCTTTCCTAGGTGACTTTAACGTCCACAACAAAAATTGGCTAAAATTTTCTAGCCATAATTCCCCCGCAGGCTCCGACGCTGAAATCTTCTCAACGGCGTGTGGCCTCACACAAATTATTAACGGCCCCACAAGAATCCCAGACAAAGCCAATGAAAAATCCAATCTTCTCGATCTTTTCATCACTTCCCACCCTTCGTCCTATGAAGCAAAAATTTCAGCCCCTTTAGGTAAATCTGACCACAATCTGATAAAAATTAAAACCTCCGCCAATTTACCAAAACCCCCGTCACCCCACTCCAACCCCAGAAAAATATGGCTAGTCGATAACGATAACATTAATTGGAATGACATGCGTAACTTTTTTGCCGCTTACCAGTGGAATGAACTCTGCATCAGAGATAAAAATGCTTCAGAATTCGCAGACGCCCTTAACGAGGCAATTCAAATAGGCTTAGAAACCTATATCCCCTCAAAATTGATTAAAGGGAACAAGGATTCTAAGCCTTGGTTTTGGTAGACAATGCGCGGATTCCGTCCGTGAAAAAAACAAATCTTTTCAGAAATGGCAACTTTCACAGCTAGAATGTGACCGAGTTGCATTTACCAAGTCGCGAAGCTCATGCAAAAAAATCATCTCTGAGGCAAAGAAATCATTCGACCAGAGGATAGCTGACCGTCTCGCATCTTGCCCCAATGGAAAACGGGCCTTTTTCTCGTTACACAAGGCAACAAATAGAAATTTCGCGTCCCCCTCACTTCCGCCCCTCTTTCACCCAAATGGTTCAGTAGCCACGACCCCCGCTGAAAAAGCCGAATCACTAGCATCCTATTTCGCAACTAACTCCACTTTAGACGACAAAGGGCTTAACCCGCCCACTTATACCCCCCAAACCAACCTCATGGGCAAAATAATTTTCAGGCCCCAAATAATCATAAAAGCCATTAATAAATTAAATTCCAAATCCGCCGCTGGCCCGGATAACATCCCACCAATTCTCATTAAAAAATGCGCCCTTGAACTTGCCCCTATCTTATCCAAGCTATTCCAACTCTCTTACGAGTCGGGCATATTCCCCAAAAGCTGGAAAATAGCCAGAGTCACACCTATTCCTAAAAAGGAGACACATCACAAATCTCTAATTACAGGCCTATCTCGATCACCTCTGTTCTTTCCAAATTAATGGAATTAGTCATAAACCAACACGTCCTTCATCACTTAGAAAACAATAAATTAATTCACGATAGGCAATATGGATTCAGACAAAATCGTTCCACAGGCGACATCTTAACCTATGTCACCCACACCTTGAACAATACTCTAGAGGCCGGAAAAGAAACCCTCGCTGTAGCCCTTGATATCTCCAAAGCTTTTGACCAGGTTTGGCACAAAAATCTTCTTGCCAAACTGCCAGCCTTTGGATTCACACCAACACTTCGCAAATGGATAGAAAGCTTTCTGACAAACCGAAGTATAAAAGTTGTGGTGGATGGAACATCATCTGAATCGTTCTCCACAAACTCTGGTGTTCCCCAAGGCTCTGTAATCTCCTCCACACTCTTCCTTATTTATATAAACGACCTTATTGATCAAACGGCAAACCCCACTCATTGTTACGCCGACGATAGCACTCTACACGGCAAACCCTCTCTCCCGAATAATCGAATCAATATTGCCTCCTCAATTACTCTCGACCTAGACAAACTGAATAAATGGGGCTCTCAAAATTTAGTTAACTTTAATTCAAATAAGACTCAATGTTGTCTAATTTCTAGGCGCGAAAATAGAGATTTCCCTGATATTCACTTCGATTCGAATACCCTGAAAATGTGTGACAGCCTATCCATGTTGGGCGTCTCTGTCGCATCTGACCTGTCTTGGAATGAACACATCTCCTCTGTGGCGAAATCTGCAGCAAGGAAGATTGGCTTCTTATTCAGGTCCAAGCGATTTTACAAACCCCCACAACTTCTCACCATCTACAAGGCCCAAATCCGCCCCTGTCTCGAATACGGCTCTCATCTGTGGAGAGGAGCCTCAAAATATTCTCTTGCTACCCTTGATGCAATTCAGAAACGAGCCGTCAGGCTAATTGACGATTCTACCCTCACCGACTCCCTCGACTCGCTGGCTCATCGAAGAGATGTCTCTGCCCTTTCCCTTTTCTATAGATACTATCACGGCAGGTGCTCTGATGAGATAAAATCAATAATTCCCCCCAAAGCATACTTTGCACGCAGCACACGTTTTGCCGACTCCCAACACTCTTTTGCGGTCAAATTGGAAAAGTGCCGGACCACTTCATTCGCGAATACATATATCCCCATGACTTCAAGGAACTGGAACTCTCTCCCAGCCTCTATCTTTCCCAGCACCTATGATCTTCAAACCTTCAAAACCAGGGTGCATAGACACCTACGTCTACACCCTCTCACTTAATCAACTTTCCCTTCTCTTCGGTAATGCAAGGGTCTTTCGAGATCCATAGGGGCTACACCTTTACTGGTGCACCCCTTCTTGCATTCGATTGCATTAAAAAAAAAAAAAAAAAAAGTAAAAAGTAATTGAAAGAAAAAGACTTTTTAAAGACTCTATCTATGATTTTAGTGATTTGTCAATTTTTTTGACACCGAACGGTTTGAGCTAGAAAATTGAAACTGCGCCAATATCTACAGTTTATTTATATAAACTTGTGTTCAAATTCCAGACTCATTAGTAACAACCTACCATTTGATATTAACCATCAAATTTTTTTCTAGTGTAAGAGTTTTAAATATGGATCGGAATTTTTAGTACGCGTACCTACTCATGGTGTAAACTAAGGTATAGTTATTGGTGGGTAATTTGAGTTTGATGTTATTGATTGTTGGTATTTATGGACTAGTCGCTCTTTCCAAACAATGCAATTCAAGTCCCAAATAATAACTTTTAAACGAATTAGTTAGCCGAGTGTGAGTAGATTGAATTATGTTCCTGTCGCTTACGAGCTTTTATAACAATTAGATAGAACGATATTTAGAATGGATTTTATTTAATATAAAAGTGGGGTCGATTAAATATTCCCCCCTAATAATGATTGAATGTGGTTTTTACTCGGATGAAGAATCCGTAAAAAACACGACCACTCAACTTGCCCCATTCGAGAAACGAGGAAATTGCAGCGATATATCATTAGCTATTGATTTAATATCAATTCCAGCATGTCCATTTCTAATAATGTGCAGTTAACTGCCGCGCCCCCCCCCTCTTTTCTGAATCCCTCTGCAGAGTTGCTCCTGCTCTCCTTCTCAGGCACTCTGCCAGGAGTGCTGGATGCTAATGTTCATTGCTCATGGTCATAAATACATGGGTTAAGGACTTCCCCTCCACTACGTCCACTATTGTTTAAGTATCTACATAAAATCTTTATTTTCGCTTAATGTAAATGGAAGATCTACTCTTGAGCATGTTGGGACGCCCGGTCTTGGAAATCGATACTCTAGAACAATTATCTATGTTATTATTTTATATCCATTACTTACAATAAGAATCTGAGAAAAGATGAGCTCATATGAGTCCAAAAAAGAGAAATAGAAATGGTCTCTATATAACTTTATTTTCCAGCAAGACCACTGAAACAATAATTAAGAAATCCTTAAAGCACTAAAATATAAAAAAGTAAAAATTATCATTTTAGAGTGCTTTATATCATAATTTTTTTACTTTTTATCATAATTGATATAAAAACCAACTTGGTTAAAACCTGCTAAAAACCGAGAAAACTAGAGACATTTGGAGAAGGCCTATGTGCAACAGTGGACAAAAAAAAGGCTGATTGATGATGATGATGATCATCATCATCATAATAATTTCTCAAAAATAATCCTAAAAGCTTTGATAAAAGAATTTGAGTGATCAGAGAACTATTAGAAACTACTGAAAGCTTCTTTTGATTAATCTGAGGGCGCTCCGTCCTTTTGGACGAGCCCAACATTCGGAAAGATGTTTGTTTTTGCGTGCTTAGACGTCTTTTGTTTGCGCCCTTAAGAAGACTTTCGTTTGCGCCCTTGAACTTTTGGAGTGAATTCATCGCGAGCTCTTGAGTCCAGGAGTGAATTCATGTCGGATTGTTGTAGTCCGGGAGTGAATCAATTTCTTATATTCTCTGTCTTTTACATTTCGTTGGTTTGTCTGCAACAAATGAAATAAGCAAATTATCCACTCAATTTTTTATTATTACCGTTAGATTAATTTTTGGCAAATTTTGAAAAAGCTAACATGTATCTAGAATAAACTAGACACTAAAATTCGAGTGTGTGCTTAAGACCACACTACAGAAGTGATAACTTATATGGGATTTATAATTCTAATATTCTAAAATTATTAACCTTTTTTTGAAAGGAATAATTAATATATTTTCTGACAATGATTGAACTGGTACTAGACCACAGCCCAACCGTGACGGGTGACGTGACGCGTGACGGCTCAATCTCATTTACTGTCTAGGAAAATAAATCTAATAATAAATGGAAAATAATGTACATGACGCCAAAAATCAAATATAAGATATTAATTTGAACTTAGGTTAATGCTGCAGCGCCATCTGTGGATAGACACAGATCCCAACCGCACGCGTGATGCGTGTTGCATGATGCGTGAAGCTCAATCCCATTTACTGGCAAGTAAAATAAAAGTAGGCAAAGCGCGCCAAAGAAGTTTTCACTTCAAAAAGGAAATTATTCTTTCTTACTCCGGTGGATCAATAATTAAGTTTTGACTACAAGTAAAGTTTACAATTTCACAAAAGATTCGGATGAGCAAAATTTGCGTCAACAAGGATGAGGCACAAGCTCTATAAAAAGCTTATTAATATATGAGGCATGAAAATTATTTTTCTGAGATATTAATATACTTATTTTACATAATATAAATGAAGTGAAGATGATAAATCGTCAAATGCATTATCTAATAAATTTCATCTAATGTTGACGACCTATTTTTTAAACTATTCATTTTAGGAAGAGTAAAATGTATAATATTTATACAATTATATTCTATTCAGTAAAATATCGATTATCCGTCAACTCTGAGCACGGATATCTAAAAACGACGAACCCCTAATAAAAGATGCGACATTAGAAATGATAGATGACGAATTTTCGGGTTTTTCATTAATTAAATAATAATTAAATTAAAAAGAGGGAGGCGAATGAGCGGAATGAGCCCTTTAAACCAAAGCCACTCAGGTTATTGAAGGCAACTTGTAGGTACATAGATTAAAATGAATACGAATGCTTTTATAAAACAATTTGGAAACGTTTATTAAAGATCCGAACGTTTCGGGAAAAATTATCCTTCTCAATGAAATTGAAAAAAATAGTTGCTTTAAATTGGAATCTAAAAGCAACTATCTATAATTCTATATAATAATAACAAACATTAAAAAGATATAGTTGCTTTTACATTTCTTTTTAAACCAACTATTTTTTTTTAAATTTCATTGATAAAGGGATAATTTCTCCCAGAAACAATCTGGAAACATTTATTAAAAGTCCAAACCATTCGGAAGTAAGTCTCTCTTTATTAATGGAATTTGAAAAAAATATAGGTAGTTGTTTTAAAAAGAAATGTAAAAACAACTATATCTTTATAATAATGGGTGAAGTAAAAAGTTCTGAGCCTTTTTCGTTAGATGGCTTTAATGAGCCATATCTCACGATGTATGGTATATGTCGCATCTGGTCATTCTTTTTTGCGATTTAAAGGTGACATGACAGTTTTGTGTTTGGTGAAGCCAGTTGTGTGTTGGAGCGTTCCAAAATGGAGGTAAAAAAAGGAGAAAATTCGATAGATTCTTCAGTACCACTACGACCAAGGGGAAAAAGCGGAGCAGGCGACCAAAAAAATGTGTGCTGTTTATGGACCCAATACAGTATCGAATGCAACAGGAAAGCGGTGGTTCCAACGATTCCTTTCTGGTAATATGGACGTCGAAGATGGGACACGCTCTGGTAGGCCAATCGTCGAAAAAGTCGATAAAATCATTGGAAATTGTCGAGTCTAACCGGCATGCAAGCACTTATTCCGTTGCCCAGGAACTGAAGATTAGACAGAAATCTGTTTGGAACCATTTGCATAAGGCTGGTCTCAAGAAGAAGCTCGATGTATGGATGCCATACAAATTGACGCAAAACAAACTTTTGGACCTAATTGATGCCCGCGATTTTTTGCTCAATCGATGGCGATGACGATGGGAACGGTGACTGGCGATAAAAAATAGGTCACATACGAGAACAACAGGCAAAATAGATCGTGGTCCAAGCTCGGTGAGCCGGCCCAAACGATCACCAAGCCTGGATTAACGGCCAAGATGGTTTTACGGTGTGTTTGGTGGGATTGGAAGAGAATCATCCACTATGAGCTGCTCCCATCGGGCTAATCACTCAATTCGGACCAATACTGTCAACAACTGACCAGATTGAAGCAGGCGATCGACGAGAATCTGCCAGAATTGGCCAATAGGAAGGGTGTTGTGTTCCATCAAGTGGACGGCAGGCCGCACACATCGTTAACGACGCGCCAGAAGCTCCGAGAGCTTGGATGGGAGGTTATGTTGCACCCACCATATAGCCCAGACCTGGCACCAAGCGATTACCACCTTTTCAAGCATTTGCAAAATTTTCTTGATGGTACAAAACTGGCCTCAAGAGAGGCTTGTGAAAATGAGCTGGTCAAGTTTTTCACCAATAGGGACGAGGACTTCTTACAACCGCGAAATTATGAGATTGCCTTCAAAAAGGACAAAAGTTATCGAACAAAACGGCGCATATTTGATCTAAATCGGAAAATGCTAACTTTGTTAATTTTATCGTCGAAATAAAGAGAAACAAGGCTCAGAACTTTCTACTTCACCTCATTATTATTATTGTTATATAGATAGTTGCTTTTACATTCATTTTTAAACGATGGAACTTTTAATAAATTGTTCCAAATTATTTTTAAGTCCAAGCGTTTGTGGAGAAATTATCACTTTATCAATGAAATTAAAAAAAAAATATAATTGCCTTAAAAGGAATCTGTAAGCAACGATATATATATATATATATGTCATGGTGGCCACATCGTAGAATTGACCATTTCATGAAATGCTCGAGAATTTCATGAAATGTTCACATTTCATGATGTGGCCAACTTAATTTGACCAGATCATTAAATCGTGAACATTTCTTGATTTTGTCATCCACGATTGGCCGTATCGTAAAATAGGGTGTCCATAAAATATTTAATAAAAATCCAGAATATGCTACAAACTTGTTTATTGTTCTTTAAGTAAGACAAACATTTATAACTAGGAACTTTAGGAAATATTAAAAGAATCTTAAAATACAACATACCAAATCTAAAATGCCACAATGTAGAAAAAATATTATTTTAATTTAAGTTACCTATTCATTTATATAGGTTCCTAATATTATCCTTACAAAATTAAACATCAAACACGTCAACTTACATAATTATTTTTAGAAAACAAACAAATATTTAGATATAAGTAGGTACTTTGGTACAAAAAGCAATCGAAAATTCACGTGGAATGCACAAACAATTTATATCAATTGAAAATAAAAGAAGACATTCTTACAATATTTCAGTCATTTGTTGGCGCACGACAAACTTTGTGGCACTTCGAAGTACAAAGTGTTTTGTTTTTTAAACATGCGCATCTGTTTGTACGGCATTGATTTTTTGCTGGCTTGCATAAGCATTTTTGAAAGCCTTGACCTCCAAATAAAGATTGGAAATTTACAGCTTCTCTCAATGATATTGGCAATTCTGATATAACTTCCGAATAAATTATTCACTTTTTCACTAAGAGTAACAACATTGTTTTCAGCGGCTGCCATGTTGACACATAAACAAAACGCTTCCAGCGCCTCTACCGGTAATTAATGTAACCATTTTACGATATGATCAAATAATCTTGACCATTTCATGAAGTAGCCGCGCGTTTTGTTGACCATATCGACAAACGATTTCTTATCATTGATCTGGCCAAGGCACATCATGATGTGGCCAATAGACAGTGAAACATTTCATGAAATGTGACCATTTCATGAAATTCTCGAGCATTTCATGAAATGGTCAATTCTACGATGTGGCCACGACATATTATATATATAGTATATAGATTTTTATAAAAAATTTAATATATAGATAGGTAGTTGCCTTTATACATTTTTTTAAAACAGCTATATTTTTCAAATTCCATTGAAAAAGGGAGAAACTTTTGCACTTTTAATATACGTTTCCAAATTGTTTTATGAAATAATTTATATTTATTGAAGTGATAACTTCTTTTGGCGCGCCTGGCACACTTTTTATTTTACTTGGCAGTAAATGGGATTGGGACGTCACGCGTCACGGTTGGTACCAATTCAAGCCACAGATGGCGCTTCAGCATTAACTATAAGCTCAAATTAATATAATTGAAAAGTTTTTGTTTTGCCGAGAGTAGCAGAGTTGTTGATTCACAAAGAGAAACAAAGAGGTTGTCCTCTGGTTCAAATTATTATCTTATATTTAAATTTTGGCGCTCATGTACATTTTATTTTTCTGGGCAGTAGGTAAATGTGATTGAGCCGTCATGAGTCAAGTCACGGGTCACGGTTGAGCTGTGGTCTAGTGCCAGTTCAATAATTGTCAGAAAATATAATATATTAATTATTTCTTTTCAAAAAATAATGAAATTATTAAAATTATAAATGCCATATAAGTTATCACTTCTGTCGTGTGTGTTCTTAAGCACATACCCAAATTTTTTCTACAAAAAACAAGAACAATACAATCAATAAACTATTTCAACACGGTTTATAGATAATTCAGAATAGTGGTGCTCGAACTCGACAACCTTCTCAACTTTGTTGTGTCTTGATTTAAAATGGCAGTGCGAGTGTTTTAAGTCGAAAAGCTATACGTTTTTGTTTTTAATATAATGAATACTTTTATATTCAAGAGATAATCATAGCGTTTGTTTGATGTTGTGCAAATGGAGTATCAGCAATTTGATCTCCCATCATGGGGCATAGCCATTGCAATTCTAAACGAGATAGTGTGTTGCAATTTCCAGTATCTTCGTTGCATAGCCCACAAGATCATCCTATCTTCTCTTTCAATGTTAAATAAACTCTTCTTCTGACTGAACCAGAATGGCTGAAACATTTCACTTTCATCATTTATAATGAGATAGATTTATCTTTTCTATGTATATGTCACTTTCAAGAACATTGAACTAATTTCAATTTCTACACATATATTGATTCTTATCTACTTATTATATGATAAATATCTTCCTTCTCTCGTAATCACTGTGAGTTACTTGGGACTTGGAAAAACGTTTTTCTGATTTTAATTTTACTAAATTTGATTTTATATTACGTGTTTTTTTCTCTCTGATAAGAATAATTCATTTCGAAAAAGTATTCAGTCGCAGGATCAATATAACAAATGTTTTTGAAAAAAGAACTCACTGAGGGAATATAAATTACGGGCTTTTCGTGCATGTCCTCCGAAGCTCGGCCCTCCGGACTGGTGGCCCTGGCAGGTGGCGTCTCGATCCTCGGATATTTAAATCATCTGCTCCCCTCACTGTTTTCGTCGATTACAATGGCGTGGTGCATCGTGAGTTCTTGCCAGAAGGTTGTACGGCCAATAAGGAATATTATCTTGAAATTATGCGTAGTTTGCGTGAAGCAATACGAAAAAAACGCCCGGATTTTTGGCAAAACAATTCATGGATTTAACGCGCCTGCTCACACATGTTGCTTATCCGTGATTTTTGCCAAAAACAATCGTGGTAATCATGCATCAGCCACCGTATTCACCGGACTTGGCCCCTTGTGACTTTTCTCTGTTCCCCAAACTCAAAGACCCATGTAAGGACGGAGATTTGTCACGATCTAGGGTCAGACCGCATCGCTGTGGAAGGCTCAGGTCTACCAAAGCTCTATCAAGTGCTTCGAGGTTGGAAAAAACGCTGGCACGATAGTGCATTATATCTAAGGGGGATTAAAGGGGACAAAATAGATATTGATGAATAAATAAATATTTTTCGAGAAAAATAAAAACTTTACCTTTTCATTTGAACACTCCTCTTATATATACATATATATCTTATTGATATATCTTTATGAATCAACATCTCTACTACTCGGGCAAAATAAAATACTTTTCAATTAATCTACTCTTTTCCCCAAAAAATTCATGTGTTTATAAGCAGACACATTTTGATTGTTTTCCTTTGAAGAAAAAAGGTCTCAGGTTTGGTGCTGGGATTGAAATTAACTAAAAGTAGTAATATTTTGTTAAAAGGATTTTAATCACAGATCAGTAAGTATTAGATATGGATATATTTTTTATTCCACTATTAAAGAATACCTTTATGATGGTGAGATTAAGTCCAGTTTATGTTGCTCTGTTGGTATGAATAGAGAAACCAATTCTAAATCGAGACTATCAGCCCTCTATCTTTAATGCCCTTGCAATGATTAAAGGCATTGTCCCTTTAGACAGATATAGACCCCAATAAACATTTTAGTTTCAGCCAAAATCCAATATTTGATTCAAAATTTATTCGCTTCTAATCCCGTATTAATTATTAAATTCTTAATTAGGCTTTGGCAAATGGAGAATCTATTGGTCCAGGCAGCATTTTTCCCTAAGGGTAGCAAGGATATTTTTATTATATTGTTATTTTGCCCCATTTTTGGCCTTTCCCTATGACGCACCCTTTTCCTTTCTCCCATTTCATCTGGAAATTCTTAAAAGGCAATACGCTAACAGAAATAATTTTCTATTTAATAACCAGGAATGGAATGGATATACTAATGCATATTCCGGGTCAACCGTGCAGGTTGAATAGAAAATTATTTTGGAGTTGGAATTGAAGATGAGGATAAAATATTTAGATAAAATGAATTAGAGATGATGAAAATTAATTATTCGTTAAATGAAAGAAAAAACATTCCCCCAAGTTGGGTAATTTTATAATATGATCATCAATAAAGAGGACCTGGAAAGTTTAGACGCCCGTTAAAAACGTTAGTATATAAAGAACGTAATCCTACTTGTTGTAATTGTAGGATATTTTATTACTTATATTTGATTTTAAATAACACTCTGCAAGTTGGGAATACTAGAATCCATGCAAGTTTCAAACTAGATCTTGTTTAAACTAAAGGTCTATAAAAACTACGTGTTTATCAACAAGAAATATTAATATTGCCAACCTATCCAGATAAATGAAAAATAACTTTTTTTCATAAGAGAAATCAATGAGGTTGTCCTCTGATGCAAATAAACATATACATTTATAAACGAATATATATATATAGGAATATTTATTTATTTTTGAATAGACTCTTAATACGAAATACAGTATACAAAAAGTTTTTTAGAATTACAAAATTGTGATTCTCATGCATTAGAAGTACAACAAAGAACAAAAGGACACAAATATACAAATATATCTTAAGTTTATAAAGATTAATAGTTAAAGTTAACATTTTTTTCTTTTCTTTAACATAAAAAAGAGAACAAAAGAACAACACACAAATACAAAAATTATCTTAATTCACAAATTATAAATTATGCCTGCAACTCGTCCAGTCTATAGAGATTTAGAGTTAGCAAGAAGCATTTTAGTTTTGTCTTCAAAAGAAAGAGCGTTGGCAAACTCTTAATTTCTAAAGGTACCTTATTGTAAATTTTTATGACGTTATTAACTGGACTTTTTAATGTCACAGACAAACAACTGGCATTTATCCTCAGATCATTCCTGCATCTAGTGTTATATTCGTGACTAAAGATATTTTTATGAAAAAGTTCTGGGTGTTTTTTTAGAAATAAAACACTTTCCATAACGCAGACGTCATATACAGTTAGAATATTCAATTCTTGGAAGATACTTTTGCAGTGAGTTCTCGGTCCCGCCCCTACAATAGCTCTAACACACCTTTTTTGTGCAGTAAACAATCTAGCAACATGTGTAGACCCTCCCCAAATTACTATACCATATCTCAAACTGGATTCAACATAGGCATAATAAATATTTAAGAGAACCCTCAGAGGAACCGTATGTCGAAGAGTGCGGATCAGAAAACCATATTTATTGACCCTTTGTATAATCATATTGATGTGATTACTCCAGCTTAGATGTCTGTCAATATTTAGTCCCAAGAACTTCACCTCGTCTATAATTCTGATTGCTCCGAAATCATTCAAGTCTAAATTATGTTGTACGGATCCATACTCTCCAAACCGTATGTTTTGAGTCTTTTCGATATTTAACTGGAGGCTGTTCTCCTTAAACCACTGCGACACGCCAAGTAACGATGTATTCACGGTCGATGAAAGAAGTAGCTCGTTTTTCCCCCCATAAACTATTGCTGTGTCGTCAGCAAAGAGTAACACATTTTCTTCTGCTACGATCAAGTCGTTAATATATACAATGAATAGCAGTGGCCCAAGCACTGACCCTTGTGGAACCCCTCTATATAAACTACCGCTTTCCGATCTCACTGTTTGGTATTTTCCATTTTCTATGACAGTAACCTGAACATGTTGTCTACGGTCAGCAAGATAAGATTTAATTAAATTTAGTCCATTTCCCCTGACTCCCATCTTAAAAAGTTTATCGCATAGCAGTTCATGATGGACACAATCGAAAGCCTTCGATAGATCAAACAATGAGAGCAAATTCAGACTTTTGCTGTTCCAAGAACTGATAATATTGTTAATGGCTTTAAAAACAGCCAAACTCGTCGAAGAGCCTGACCTGAAACCGTGTTGACTATCTGAGATTAAGTTAAACCTTTCAAAATAGTCATTTAATCTTTTATAAATAACTTTTTCAAAAATTTTTGAAACATTGCTCAACAGTGAGACCGGACGATAGTTATCTATGCAGTGCTTGTCCCCTTTTTTAAATATTGGCTTAATTACAGCTGTCTTTAACAAATCCGGAAAAACACCTTGCTGCAAGGAAAGGTTGATCATATAGCACAAAGGTGATATTAAATAACCCGAATACTGCTTCAAAATGCGAACAGGTATCTCATCCCATCCATAAGATGAGCTATTCTTTAATGACATTATTATTTTATATATCTCAAGTTCTGTACTAGGGGTCACAAACAAACTGTTGGAGCCGTTATAGATATTGTATTCAGACTTAAACGTTGGTTCATCCAAATGTAGTTTTTTCGTAACATTCAAGTAAAATTCATTAAATTCATTTGCTATCGTGGTCAGATCTGAAACTTCTTCGTTATTAATTTTAAAAAATCCCGGAAGCCCGCTTTCATTATTTCTATCAGAATGATTGTTTTGTTTAATAATATTCCATATTGCCGTAGATTTATTTCTAGCTCCATCAATAATCTTTGTGTAATGATTCTTTTTGCAAATCCTAGCCTCATGTTTTATTCTTTTACAAATTAGTTTATATTCACTTCTGATGTTTGTAGTATCCCAATTTTGTTTTTCAAAAAATTTAAGAGTTTGATATAATTTTCTTTTAGTTTTAGATAATTTACAAATATCACCTGTGACCCAATTTCGACTTTTATCCGTTCCAAAATTCGAATAAACCAGTTTTTTAGGGAATGCCACGTTGAAATAATAAATGAAATTTTCGTGAAACATTTTATAGCAATCATTTACATCTCTGCCGTTAAAGACGGACCCCCAGCTCTCCCCACTAATCAATGATTCAAATATTAAATTATTCTCTTCCGTAAACAGTCTGGAATGCTTCCAAGACTTTTTCATTTGGTCTGCTTTAGCAGTTCTAAAATCAACCAAAAGTGCAAGATGATCTGATAATAAGGTATCAACAGTTTGAGCACATGTAACATCAGCATTGAATTTAACAATAATATTATCTATTAATGTTTCACTGTTTTCGGTAATCCTAGTTGGATCAGAAACAGTAGTTCTTAAATTAAAACACTCTATTAGATTCACAAATTGTCTAATTTTAACATCATTTACATTTAAAAAATTTATATTAAAGTCTGCACAAATAAATATGTCAAATTTAGGGTTGTTTGATAGAACAGTTAACAATTCTTCCATTTTTTCCATAAACGAGCTAAAATCACTTTGGGGTGATCTATAAATTGATACAATAATAATATTCAATAGTCTACATTTGACAGCACAACACTCAAAAATCTTCTCCGCCGATAGCACGCATATTTCTTCCATCGTGTCACAAAAGAATGTCGGCTTAGCATAAATTGCTACACCTCCATGGATAAATTCCTTTCTGCAAAATTCTGCTACCAAATTATAGTCTAGTATTCCAACCATCGTTATTTCCGTTCCTGTCAGCCAATGTTCACATAGGCACACAAAGTCAGGTTTTTCATTTGTCAAAAATAATTCAAATTCTTCTATTTTGTTTCTTAAGCATTGTATGTTTAAGTGCAAGATCTTATTTGTCCTTTGTGTAATATATTCCTTAGAATCACTTTTATTTTTTTCTTCAGCATTTTCTTTTGGTTTACCACGAAAAAACTGTCTGATTGTAGTTCCCGTTGGCCACACTGATGGTTCCATTGCCTTTTTAAAATTAACCTCATTTATCGTTACTTTAAAAGAAGAGTAATATTGAGGAAACTTTGACGTTAATTTTTCACCTTGAGCCTCAGGAAATAACGGTTTCAGAAATTCAATCACATCGTTTACTTCAGTATTTGGATGAAGCTTACTTACATGAATAAATTTGACCCTTGGTACAGCCTTCAAATTTTTGTTCCCATCGCTTCCATCACCTATCACTATTGTAGTCCTTTCTTTTCTTTTTCTTTTTTGTGATTAACTTTTTTCAATTTTGATTTAACATCCTCGTGTTCCGGATCCACTTTGTTATTTGAATTCGGAGCGTCTACTTTATCATTGCTTATTTCATCACTGTTATATTCATCTTTACTTCTCGGGTTGCCTCTAGATGGCGTACTTTCTATACATATATATATAATAATAATTCATTTATTAGTTGAATAAAAGATTTCACTCGTCGATGGTAACAGAATTGTGTTTTTTATTTTAGGTTAAAAATAAAATAAAATGAGAGAGTACTTCTGTTTTTTAAAATAAAATAATTTTTAATTATTTCTAGAGACTATAGTTTCGAAGGCATTGCCTTCATCATCAGTCTATCACAAATATTTCCATTTCAGTTACAAATTAAGATTTATACACAGAAAATTTTTGAAAAATATATAATGTCTTTTTCTTCATAAGCTTTTGCTTAAAGATTAGAATATAACTGGATCAATATCCGGGTTACTCTTTTGTTTAGGCATTTTCAAGAGATTTACCTGAATGAATGGAATATTTTTAAAAAGGTCATTGATAATTTCTAGTTTTTCATTTAAAGATTCAATTGGACTTTTTCCAAGATTTTACGCAATTTCAATTGGATTCTTTTAAAGAAAGAATTAAGGAGTCATTGACTTCTTTGATCAATTTAATTTGGATTGATCTGAAAACTACAGATTGTTAGCATTTGAATGTCTACTGCGATGCATAATTTTCATATTTTAATTTGTAGGCTCTCTTGTGTTCATTGATCCTGATGGATAAATTTCTTTCCGTTTTTCCATATAAGTTGCATTGCAATCTTGGCATGTCAATTTATATCACCGGATTTTGATTTTTCGGAATTTTATCTTTAATTTGACTTAATTCACTTCCTAATGTATATGGTGATCTAAAGATTGTCGCGTACCCTAAAGAGTTTTAGTTTATGCTTTATTTTTTTCGGACATCTTACCATAATATGCAGTAAAATATTAGTTTTGGCAGATCGTTAATTTGGGAATTTTTTGTGAATAGATTAAATTTAAATTTTGATTTTTGAATTTTACACTTTTAATATTTGATCTATTAAATTGCTTTCATAACCATTATTTATAGCTATTTCTTTGATTGTCTCTAGTTCTGTTAAAAAATGCTCTTTCTTTAATGGGTACTTACTTAAACGGTAGGATGCATTGAACTTGGAATGCTGCACAATTTATGTGACATTTGGTCGACAAGCCATGTTGTGAATTACGAGTATCTTGTAGATGTATCTTTCCTGTAAATTTCGAATGTGTGTTTTATTTTCTTCAATTTTAATTTTAAGGTCTAAATAATTTAATGTTTTTTCTTTTTCTTTTTCTACGGTAAATTTGATTTTTTCATGTAATGAATTTATATGTTTTATGAATTTATTGAGAATTCTTTCAGTCTCATCCATAAGACAATCACATCGTCAACATATCTATAATAATATTTGATATATTGAGAGAATTCGCACTTTATATTTAAAAAATTGTTTTTCGAAATGTTTTAGAAAAAATTTCGGCAAATAATAGTGACAGTGAGGGTTTCCGGTTGCCGCTCTCGCATTTTTTTGTTCATAAAATTTATCGGTTGTATTGGAGTGCACTGTGATTTAGACATAACTACATCAAATCACTTAGGTCTGTTTTCTCTTTTATGTTCACGTTTGGACGCGCATAAATTATCTGGTCAACTAGGTCTTTTTTGTTTCACGAAGGGGGAACGTTTGTAAATAAACTTATGATATCTAAAGAGATTAATTTTTGCGGTATTGGGGATATCATATGTTTTTTAATTTTATTTATTAAGTCTAATGAATTTAAAATTGAGTGGATCTGGTTGAAAATTAGTTTTTTCTTTGAAGATTTTATTTAGACTTTTGGCTAATTTTGTTACACACGCTCCTTGAGTGGCTTACTACAGGTCTAATTGGTATTTCGTCTAGTTTTTTCCGATTTATGAATTTTCGGAAGGGAGTTCAATCCGGGACTTACTTTGGGTTCTTTTCTATTAACGACATTTTGGTTTTTTCGTTTAAATTTTGGAATTTTTAATTTTGTCCCTAACTTATTTATTTACTGGGTTTTTAATTTGATTGAAATTTTGTGTTTTCAAGAAGGTTTCGGTTTTCTCTTTGTAAATTTTTTGATCTAGTATAACTATTGAATTTCCTTTGTCACTTTTACTATTGTTAAATTGTTTTCCCTTAATTTTTTGATTTTAGTGATTTTATTGTTTATTTTGCGAATAATTGATTTTGTTCCTATTTTTTTCTATTTCTTGTCCTAGGATTTTAGCACAAATTGTTTTGTTAGTTGTCATTTTCCCTATTTTTTATTAACGATGCTGCCATATTAATAGCGATGTCCTCTATTTCGTTTTGTCTAATTGGTTTTTCTACAGACCTAAAGTCTAAAGACCTTTATTCAGGACGTTCTTTTCGGTTTCTGTGAAAACGGTGTTTGAATAGTTTTTTATTCTATCGTTGAATTGGAATTTTGCGGTTCAGTAGGATTGTTTTTGAGTTTTTTTCTTTTTTTTGTTGATTCCTATGTGTTTTCTCTAAATTTTGTAACTTTTTTATTAATTTTGTACGGTTTTTATTTTCATTTATACTATCTATCCTATCTCTTACTTGAGAGTCTACTGTATCAAATTCACAAGGGTGCAATAAATTTGTAGGAGGAACGGATTCGTTGACACGCGAATCTAGAGGGGCCAAATAACAACCAGCAGCCCCTCCCCTGCACACACCCCATATGAATACGCAACCTACAACTTGCACACAACAGATTGTTAGGACCCCATCGACTTGATGGGGGGCGCACAAAGCACCACAAAGCACTCACCTAACGAGAGCCCTAACAATATCTAACAACATCTTGATTCTTCACGCGGTGCGGAGAGCCAGGTGTCAAATTATTTACTCATGAGGTTGTCACTCATTGTCGTTAGATCTATGTTGTTGGTCTTTTTGGAAGTCGAGCCGCTTTAATTGTAGCATAGGGTGAATATCGTGTTTCGCTCATGCAAAAGCGGCTCAACGATCCCGACTGAGTCCATCTAGCGGCCGTTGCTCAAGGCTCGTCGCCATCTGCGCCGGGAGACGGAGCCGCGGGCCGCCACGGTGACCCAAAAAAGGTGTTAAAAATAATTTAAAAATAAACAAATTTGCCGAAAAATTAAAATTCAACAAAATTGATCTTTACCATAGAAGAATCTCAAAATTAAAAGTAGATATGGATTAATTACTAATGGACACAAAATAGCGAGGGGGGGGGGAAAATTAAATTATAAAATTTTCAAAAGTTAAAAAAGAGAGAAAAATAGAATTTACTATAAACCAAAATGTGAGGGGGGAATTAATAATAATAAAAAAAAAAATAAAAAAAATTTTTAAGAAAAAAAAATAAAAACCGACTTCAAAAAATTAAATGCAACAAATAAAAATACACTAAAAGGTATAAAATAATTATTATCTTATTTAGTTACAACTAAACGACGAAATATTAACATGAAATTACTTTTTGAAGTCGGTGCCAAACAAACTATACCTATAAGCGAGCGTACCCGCCAAACGTACTAAGTAAGATCCGTCGAGTGCGATTCATAAAAGGTATATATTTGGCACCAACTTCAAAAAGTAATTTCATGTTAATATTTCGTCGTTTAGTTGTAACTAAATAAGATAATAATTATTTTATACCTTTTAGTGTATTTTATTTGTTGCATTTAATTTTTTGAAGTCGGTTTTTATTTTTTCTTAAAAATTATTTTTATTTTCTCTTTTTAGTGATGTCATTAATAGTGATCATATCATCAGAACTTGACCAAATTAATATGACACCATCCCTAAGACACTCCCTTTCGGATAAAAAAAGAACCATCGAAATCGGTTCATAAACAAAGAGGTTAGGTCTAAACAAACCTAATAAAAAAGGTCTAATACCTATGGAAAAAATCGAAAAAAAATGGGACCAATCGGAAGCTAGACTGGACCCAATGCAAAAAAAATTTTCAAAATCGGTTGACAATTGGCGGAGATATGAGGTAACATAGGCACAAAAAAAAAAAAAAAAAAATTCAGTCGAATAGAGAACCTCCTCCTTTTTTGAAGCTCTTGGTTAAAAATTCAAGAAAATTGAAGAAAACTGATTTTTACAATATAAGAATCTCATATTTAAAAGGAGATATGATTGATGTGATGCCAGGCCGAGGGCCCATATTTCAGTTAGTATTTTATTTATTAATTTCCTAATTTTGCTCTTGTGTACCTAAATAAAGTATTTGATTTATAATAAAAATATACATATTAACTTAAAAGAAAATTTAATTATATTTAAAAAATTTACACTATTTAAATGCAACCAGGCCCCTAAGAGCGTAGACCTTCCTTAAGTTTTTCCAGGCCATTCTTTACCTGGCAACTCTGCTCCAGTCTCTTCCAGCCACCCTGCCTAAATCGTCTGCCCAGTTGCCTTCCTCGTTTGGGAGCGTCCCTAAATTACGTGAGGCGATTTTGGCGATTTTTCGACCCCCCCCCTCCCCTAATCTCACGTGAGATTTTTCAAAATGCGTATTTTTAGTGTAAATACGTTAATCTGTACTTGATTGATTGCGTTGAATTTATTTAAAAAACATAATTTGCTTACTTATTTTTATTTAAGACAAGTTAAGACTAGTATTATTTTATTATTATTACTCAATTTAACCCAGTTTTCTCGGAATTTTACACTGTTTCTTGCGGAAAAAAAATACGTGATATTTTCCGAGACCCTCCCACGTGAGATAGGGTCAGATTCGACTCGCCACTAAACGCCTCACCTAATTCCGGGACGCCCCCAGCCCATTTCCATTTGATTCTTCTAACATTTATAATTATGTTTTCCATTTTTGTTTTTTTATATAGGTATATCTATGATTTTAATATTATCTATTTTTTTATTCCTAAGATACTTCTAATCATTGATCTTTGTGTTGCTTCCAATCTTTTCATTGTTTTTCAGTAAAAGAACATGTTTGTGGTCAGTATGTTAGGATTGGAATTATACATTTTTTAAAAACTTGGTTCTTCGAGTTTGAATCTATTTCTTTTTTTTTTTTAATAAATTTAAGAGACCAGAATTTCTTCCATGAGAGACCAATCCTTCTGGTGACTTCTTGAACTGTTCTGTCTTGGAAACTAATTAATTGGCCTAGATAAATTGTCTTTGGTTTACGTGGAATCGAATGTTCTTTTACGTTATATTTTAATTCTCTTTGTTCTCCATTAGTAATTATTACAGATTTTATATTATTTATCCCGAGTCCGCCTGAACAAACCGGATTCAGAAGAGGATACTCAGCTTGTGAGCACCTGCACACAATTAACATTATCATCGAAAAAGCAAATGAATACAAATTTGATTGATATTTAGCGTTTATAGATTTCAAAAAAGCATTTGATTCTGTCCACCAAGCACTGAAATCTCAAGGTGTAGATCAAACATACACTGAATTAATTAAGAACATCTATAGGGCTCTCAAGCGCGTATTGTCTTAGAAGCACCTGGACAGTTTTCACCTGTTAAGCGAGATGTTAGACAAGGTGATCCACTATCTCCGGCCTTGTTTAATTGTAAAGGCTCTAGAAGAAATGTTTCGCTATCTGAACTGGGAAAATAAAGGTCTAATGGTTAATGGAAAATATTTAAACAATTTAAGATTTGCGGATGATATCGTTCTGATAGCAACATCACTAGATGATATGATAACAATGATCAAAGAGGCGAACAAACAAAAGTGAAAATATAGGCTCAAGAATAAATAATAACAAATCTTTTATGTTAACAAATGCTATACAGAAAGATATTGAATACGAGGCAAGCAGACCACCTGTTGCTTGCAAAAATAACATCATATATGTACCGCATTTTTGTGTACGATTAGATATACTTTTAATTAGGTTGGGGCCATGGAAAAATTGTAATTGGAAAAGGGCGCCGCGACTCAGAAAAGTTTGGGAAGCCCTGGTCGTAGAGTATATAAAGAGGAAGGCTCCATAAGAGCCCTATGTATTTTAGCGTATACGAGTTACAGAGCTCTCTGGCAGGTCACATTGGTAAGCAAAATGGCGGGAACCGCTCTCACCTAGGCAAATTTTGGTGACGTCACACAGCGGATGATTCAAAATAATTTATCATGAGTAAAAAATGAGCTTATATACAGGGTGATTCACGGTCGATGGGACGTTATCCGTTTTATGGAAAACGGAAAGTCGGATTTTTCTGAAAATTTAGCACCTTACATTTTCTTACCTGTTCTATCGATCTAAAATATTTTCAGCCTTGCGACTTTTCTGCTTCCATCGATAAGTCGCAGCAACTATATATTTTTTTAGAACGATAGAACAGGTAAGAAAATGCAAGGTGCTAAATTTTCAGAAAAATCCGACTTTCCGTTTTCCATAAAACGGATAACGTCCCATCGACTGTGAATCATCCTGTATATTAAAGGAAAAAAATTATTAATTGTTTTGTAATTTAAATAAATACAAATCTTTAAAAAATGTTTAAAACGTATATATATATATATATATATACATAAAATAAAATCGTACTTTTATTAAAAAAAACTTTAGCAAATAATTTAATTAAGATTCAGGGACTTTCAGGGACTAGGAGGAAATTTATATATAAAATAAATAAAGATAAGAGTAAATAAATATTTTATTTAATATGGATTTACTATGAGTTAAGGATACTGGGTCACTTATTTCATATATAAAATAAATACTTGAAAATAATTTAGAATTAACCATTTTTTTATTTAGACCAAAAAATGACATTACACATATTTTAATAAATAAATACAATCTTTTCAATGGAATTTTTGTGATTCGCATTCGCCAACATTAGTTGTTTGAGGAAAACCATTTGAGAAAATCTTCAAAGAATCACCTAGACACCTAAAATATATACAATAGTTTTACTTTATTTTCTAATTGAAATTATCTTTTTTTATTAAATTAAAATAAGATATATCTATTTACCTATATAATATAGGCTGTTCTTTATTTTAATAAAAATATGTATATATGATGTCGGCTTCTGGCACAAAATCTAATCAAGAGCCGGTGTTTGGTGACCTGATGACGGCTTTAATGTGGATGCGAAATCACTTCATTCTGGAGAATCTCGCTGCCCTCTCAGGATAGGATAGCAGATGGTGACTTCGAAAAAATGTTTTCAAGCATAATTAACTGAAATTAAATCTTCGACAGAGTTACCGTTTCTGACCAGCAAATTGACACCAGCGTTTATCTCTATAATTAAATTATTCAAGAATTAACAAAAATAAAAGAAATAAATTATTAGTAAATTTTATATAGGTTACTTACATTTCATTGTTTTTAGGGCGTCCAAAAAAAGTATGTTCTTTATCTGATTTTCTGTCGCGAAATCAACCTTTCACACAACATTGACGTTGAGAACTAGCCATATTTAATTATAATTTAATCGATAAATGTGTACGTTGGAAATTTTCTAAATGAACGTTTGATAGAAAGCCTGTAGAATCTTTTATCTATGACAAAGACATTGAATGTCATGTGACATATGCTCAATGAATGGCTCTTTAAGAAGACTAAGAGTTTGAATTCGACTTACTAGAGAGCGCTCGTTTCCAGATACGCAAGCCTTCCTCTCTATCTACTCTATGGCCCTGGTGTAGAAGTTTAAAAGCTAGATAAATATCTCTTTGATATTCTTTAGATTTTTTCTATGATTTGGTTTATGCAAATGATCACATGTAGATCTGAATCCAGCCTGCAGGTTGATTAAAACATTTTTATGTGTTTTTTATAATTTTCATGAATATTTTACACATGTTTGCAGATAAAGTCAATGGTCTGTAATTATCTATTTCACGAGGAATCCCCTTTTTAAACAATATCATAAATATTTTTTATTTTTCCATTGAGTTAGGATAGTTTTGTTTTTCATTATATTATTAAAGATTAGTCTTAAAGGTTTCTCATGTTAATTCCATGGACTGTTTTATTATTTTCATTTTTAATTCCTTGTCATTTGGTATATATATATATGTCTATTTTAATATATATTTTATATTGGGAGTGGTCCTTATTGTGGGTATTTTCCGAATTTTTATCCTCCCTGAGGCTCAAACATGATTCGAAATAAATACAAAAAAATCCCCTAAGTTCCAAGTCTCTATCTAACCTTTTTGCCGCACAGCGATGTAAGTTTTCCATCTAAATAATATGGGATTTTGGCAGTGAACGATCATTTTTTTATTCCGGTCAAAAATCTGATGCTCTGTAGACTTTATCGTTAAATAGAAGCTCACCCCGAGAATTTGTACATATTTTTAGCCATAACAATTTTTGGAGTTACAGCTAGATGAAACGAGCCTCTTGCTAGCCAAGGGGCATATGACCTCAATAAATTAAAAAAACATGCGAGTCTTTTTTGTGTTTAAGAGCCCAAAATCAAAATCTCTATATTTTTCGGTTCATGGGTCAAATTTTCAAAGAAATGAAAAAACTCTCCACGAGATATTACAAAAATAGTCCTAAGTACCAAAATTGAATGCTAAAACCTAAAAACCGGTTGAGATGGAACACTTTAGAAATTTCAAAAATGACTATATCTCCCTTTTAGGGGCAAATAGAAAAAGATACTAAAATAAGTTTTTTATTTTAATGATTTCATGTCTTCAGCAATGGTTACCAATAATAACCGAAATGTCAAAAATCCAATGTAGAATGGTTATTCCTCGACTGTTAAATGAGAATCGATCATTATTTTTGAATTAAAGTCAACATGAACTGCAAATTGCAAGTGATATCTGATTAATAATAAAGGAATAAACATATTAATATTTCAAATGAGATTTGGATAAAGTTTAGAAACGATCCGTTTGCAGTTTATTTTTTTGACAATTACTTTTTGAAAATTGTTCAAACCTTCATGTAGAACAAGGTCAACATTTAAATCTTTTGGATAATTTAATGATTCCAAAAATAAATCAACTGGTGTGTTCACCACCCGACTTTCCCATTTTCCTTTATTTTACAAATTTACACCCCTTCTTTTATTTCGTTTTTTGATTTTCTCAAAAACGGCTCTAACGATTTTTTTTAAAATTAGTGTATTTATCAAGTGTTATGAGTTGTTAGTTGTATCAAATTTTCAATCGGATTAAAAATTTGACACAACTAATAACTCATGACACTTGATAAATACACTAATTTTTAAAAAAATCGTTAGAGCCGTTTTTGAGAAAATCAAAAAAAAACGAAAAATATTTCATGTAAATGTCCTCTTCCGGTTTTCCGATTTTAACCAAAAGCTTGCTGTACTCCTTCTAGCCTATATCGAGCTTAAGTTTCGAATTTTGTAGCTCTGAGACTTATGGCTACGAAACGCAGGGGGGTACATACGTACATACGTACATACATACGTCAATGACAATACTGATCAATGAATTTTTGGCCCCTTTTTGACCTCTGGGGGCCACAATATCCAGTTTTATGTCCCAAATCCGGTTTGCAACTATTAAGGGCATCGATTCCTTTCACCTAGAAGTTACAATATGAAATTAACTTTTTTCATCTCTGAGATACAAGCTCTCAAAGAGTCAGGACCCGAACAGGGCATCGCAATACTTTCACATTATATTCTATGAATATAAATGTGAAAGTAAAAACACCTCATATCTACATAATATATTCTTTATTATGTTGAATATCATTATTCTACAGTATTAACTATAATTTTTGATTAAGAAATATTAATAGTATTAGTATATTTTTTCTGCGGCCCGAGAAAATTTTTTCCTTCAAATGTGGCCGGGGTAAGCCAAAAGGTTGGCCACCCCCTACGTTTGATATCTTAATATGTATATATAAATCTCGTGTCACAATGCATGTTCTCAATGGACTCCTAAACCACTGAACCGATTATAATAAAATTCGCACACCATGTGCAGTTCGATCCAACTTGAGAAATAGGATAGTTTAAATCTCAAATTATAGTCGCAATTTTAATTTATTGCTAATTATTTGTCTGTTATTGTATTGACAGTCATTTTGACTCCAAATGATTCTAACAGATGTCGTTACTGTCTCGACTGGGTTGAGTAAGTAATCAATAGATGGCGCTGCTATGATAAATCATGAACGTGATCATATAAGCTACATTTTAACAGCATAATTACACACGTGTTGTTGACGCTATAAAATTAATTAAATTTATTTTGTAGTGAACGAAATACCGTATAATTCAATTATTTCCACTTTTTAAATTTTTGGTGTTAGCATAACCGGCCACGTGTTACTTAGACTGAAGTGTAAATTGCATTCATATTATAATGAAGATAATACAGTTAAATTAATCCTGTTTTTTACTTGTTGTGCTTCATTGATCAAAACTTTATAATTTAATAATTATTTGAATCATGTGAATGGCTCAGTCAACGGGCGATTTTGGCAGCCAAAAACGTTGATGTTGACGAAATTAACTTCAGATACAACAGATTGTTACCAGGCGATCTGATGTCTTTTAAATCAATCGATACTGTTGTTGATGAAAATGAAAGTATAAATTTCCGATTGAATTTTTAAATTCATTAGATATCCCTGAATGCTACCACATAATCTTCGATTAAAGATTGGTTCCCCTATTATTCTCCTCCATAATTTGAATCCACCTCAATTATGTAACGGTACGCGTTTGGTCATCAAAAGATCCACCGGAAACATTCTTGAAGCAACCATTTTGGCTGGGAAGTTTAAAGGAAAAAATGGTCCTGCTTGCCATATTCCGATGATACCATCAGATTCTACCATACCCTTCAAAAGGCTACAGTTTCCAATTCGTTTAGCTTACTCGCCATGTCTATAAATAAATCTCAAGATCAAACAATGTCCATTTGTGGTTTAGATTTGGAAAATACCTGTTTTTCTCTCATGGGCAACTATATGTTGCGTGTTCACGTGTTGGGAAACCGTCGAATCTATTTGTGTTAGCTAAAGACAGGTTAACTAAAAACATTGTGCACCGATTGGTGTTAAATTAAATTGAAATTGAAAGTATTTATAATTCAAAAAATAGATATCAATGTTTAAAAGTTTAAGACTGTCTGCCTTGCTTACCTCATTTATGAGTTTAAGCGTCACATGTTATTTACTGTATTATACTGTAATATACTTATTTGTTATAAAATTAAATGGAAATAATAAATCTGATAAATTTTTATTTTGTATTGATTTCTGCTTAATATCAAGTGTAAGAACATTTTGATTAATTGTGTTCAACGTACTTCCCCTTCAAATCTCAATCCAGTGAATTTATTACGCAACATCAACATTTTCGTCTTTGTTCATAAATAATTTCATTGTACTAAGGGTTATAGTAGTAGAAAGTCAAATAAGGAGATCACCTATTTTTTTACAGATACTATCTTGTATTGAAAAAGCATAGTGGACTCACGTGACTGATGTTTCTGTATCGTTCCTCTTAGATTGTTTACTATAATGTAACATAACGAAAAACTTTAGCCGCAGCAACGCGTGGCCGGGTCCAACTAACATATATATAAAAAAAAAAAAAAAAAAAAAAAACAATTTACATAAAAGAGTAAATCCAATTTTGGACACCTCATACTTTCGTTCCGAGACGCCGCCCGCCAGGGCACGAGCGCCCGCCCGGAGGGGCCCAACTGGGACGGGCGTGCCGGAGGCTGCCATAGGTGCTACTAGTATATATATATATATGTCATGTCACGTGGTATGTTGCATGAAAATAGTAACTCAATTTTCAATTGACATATGATACTACATGGGGCTAATCTGAAAATATTTATTTTCTTTATTAATAATGATTTTGAAATTAATAATATTCTGATTTTAAAATATTGTAAGTAGAATAATTGTTTTATTAATATTAAATATTTTTGTTCTATCTTTTTTGTTTTAACTACACTCAGCAGCACAATTAACTGCCCACCTAAGTATTATTAAATATTTTACAATTAAACAAATGTTAACTTAATTTATTTATTACATTCAATTTCTAGGATCATAAAACATTAAAAAATCATAAAAACATTTATTTTTATTAAAAAAAAACAAGAAATTAAAAAAAATGTCATTTTCACATGAGTACTTAATTTTTCAAATTTATTTATTGAATTTAACATTTTAATAACATGTGTTGCCTCCTCTGGCTTTAATGACCTCTTGTAAGCGATTGGGAATAATATCGATAATGTTTTTGCTATAGGCTTGTGGTATATGTTATTCCACTCCTCAAAACCGGGGTGCTTCGTGTGCATTGAACTACTGTGAGACATTTTTTTTTAAATAAAAATAAATATTCTTAATGAACAGATTTAAGTATCTTTTTAGTTTTTTTTTTTTTATTTTTTGAAGAAAGATGTAATTTTTTCAAAAATCAACCAAGAGGTTAGGTAAATAACCATTATAAAATTAAGAAGTGAATTTAATTTTATTTAGGAACGAATCAAAGATTTTAGTAGAAATATTTTTACATTGCATATCAAAGGGCTTCGTCCCCTCGGGAATTGAACCCAAGCGCTAACTAGCTTGCCGACCAAGCCCTTAAGACGAATCTCTCTCCGATATGCAACATATTTAAGAAATAAAGCAACCGATTTATCACTCCTTTCAACTCGAAGGGAAAGCAAAAAATCAGGCTAAACTGAAAAAAGTTTTCAGTGTGGGGTCCCTTTTTTTAAATAATTAATGAAATAATAAATAAAATAAAATTCACTTCTTAATTTTATAATGGTCATTTACCTAACCCTGGGTTGATTTTTGAAAAAATTACATCTTTCTTCAATAAAAGAAACTCACAAGAGATAATTAAATCTTTTCATTACTTATTTAAATAAAGAACCCCATACTGAATTTTTTTTCAGTTTAGCCTGATTTTTTGCTTTCCCCTTCGAGTTGAAAGGAGTGAAAAATCTGTTGGTTTATTTCTTATATTAGCTGCGATGCCCACCTTCGGTGGGCCTCTTGCTAACCAAGGGCGCAGAAGCGCCCTGGACCACTGTAGCAGAACACTCCTTCTCCAACCACTCCCCATCCCACCGACTCTTTCCAAACCCCGAAAAGTCTGCCCCACTTCTGATCACCCTCCATCCTAGTAAACCTACCCCCTGAAGCCCCATATTTCCCCTGGACCCCAACCTCCACCCTATCCCCCCACCTCTCAACCCCTGGGGTGAGATAGAAACATAGGTACATACAGAGACAGGCACAAATCTCAGCACTCATTTCTTTGTTTTTTCTTTTCGATTCTGATCTCTCCTAGAGCTTCGTATGCGGCCTCATGTATTGTTGATTTCAACCACTCGTATCTTTCCTCCGCCGTTCCCTCAATTTTATATCTCATTTTACCAGCAAGTCTCAGCTTAAATAGGAAAGTTATTGAGTCATCTCCTAGAAACTCCAAGTTGTAGTCCGGATATCTACTCTTTGCAGTAGTAGTGTCTCCCAAATCGGTTTGGTTATTCCTTTCGATTTTATTAATGTGGATATTCGCTTTCAGGAGGAAATGGTCAGAGCCACATTCAGCTCCCTGATATACTCGTACACCGTTTACTTTAAATGTTGACATTTGTTTCATAATAATGTAGTCTATAATGGATTTTAACTTTCTTGCAGGTTGATGTCATGTATATCTGTGGATGCGTCTGTGTTGTTAGAATCCATTCAAGATCCGTGAAGTTGTATATACATCAGTGGCGGTTGGGGACTTCTCAACTAAGGAATTCTGACCAAAAAACCAGGGCCTACTTAACCCAGCCTAGGCACGCCACTGTTTCTATTATTAACAGTTTGAGTGGTCATCCCCAAATAAACTTTCAAATTAACTCCCTGAACAATAGAGTTTTAACGTTATTATTATTTTCTTTTTAAGTTAATTTTCATCTGACCATTAACATTGCACTTTCTTGTTTCAGAGAAAATTCGAGTTTTTCGGAAAAGATGGCTTCATCATCGAATAGTTCAGCTAGTAGCAGTTCTAGTGATGAAGAAACAACCATAGTAAATCAACAGGCACCCTCTTCTACAGCATCCATTGGGCCAGCAAACCCCATACCCCCAAATCCTTCTGGATCAAATCTACCCCCAGCCCCTTCTACTTCTGCTCCTTCCACCCCCCTCAATGTATCCTCCCTCCATCCCCTCCACTTTCTCCAATACATCAATTGTCACCTCCTCCCTCACCAACTCAGTCGACGACTGATGAAGAGTTTCTGGAAGCTCCATCCCCTCCACTTTCTCCAATACATCAATTGTCACCTCCTCCCTCACCAACTCAGTCGACGACTGATGAAGAGTTTCTGGAAACTCCATCCCCTCCAACTTTCTCCAATACATCAATTGTCACCCCCTCCCTCACCAACACAGTCGACGACTGATGAAGAGTTTCTGGAAGCTCCATCCCCTCCACTTTCTCCAATACATCAATTGTCACCCCTCCTCACCAACTCAGTCGACGACTGATGGAAGATTTCTGGAAGCTCCGTCCCCTCCACTTTCTCTAATACATCAATTGTCACCCCCTCCCTCACCAACTCAATCGACGACTGATGAAGAGTTTCTGGAAACTCCAGAAACTTCCCCATCTTCCACTCTGGACCTCGAAGATTCACCTCCTATACCATAAAAATGTTTATAATTATTTTTTTTAATTTAATTAAAATTTTATTGGTATAATTCAGCATTTACTTTTAGTTTTCTTTTGTATTTGTTTTTTTTTCAGATATACTTAATAGTAGTAAATGTATATCATTATATGATATTAGATATCTGTGAAAGTATTGGCAATCATCGAGTTCTTTCCAATTCAAGAGATTATATTTTTTAGTTTTTAAAAGTTACTATTTTATATTATTGATGGAAGATGATCTGAAGGTACCTGTGGATGTGGATCTTGAAAGACTGAAGTTCCTATGTTACCGAAAAGACGAATGTGGGAATAGTGTTCTAGTCTCTAGAACTCATAGGAGGATCGGTTTGTTCAGTTAATATCTAAGTTAATAAGGAAGAGGTGTTGCATGTTTGAAAAGCGTATATTTCGCTCAAATGAGGGCCTTAGGGGAGATCATTGATTTTATCTTGTCAGAACAAAAGCAATGTTAGAGTCTATAAATAAGCTGACGTGTTCTGGTGTGGCCATCCACTTGACTTTACCATACAACCTGGCCCCTCATTTATATTTAATATTTAATAAAATTATTTATAATCATGTAGGGTAGGGGTTAGTTTTTGCATTTTTAGACTCCTGGGGGCCCACTGATTATATATACAAAATTTAGTTGAGTTTGCTCAAATGGCCGAGATTTTTAATTTTTAACCCCCTCCACCCCCCTTAATTTTGGATCGATATGCTCCAAAATCTAATAAGCTCTTAATCACAATGGACCAAAACTACGTGTGAAATTTGGTTTCGATATTCACACTAGTTTTTGAGCTAGCTCGTCCACAAAAATTTGGTAACGCACAGACTAACTAACAACCAGACAACCAACCAGACAACCAGACAGACTAACTAACTAACAGACAATTTGACAAAACAATTATTATCTCGAAAAATATAATTTCTTCGATATTCATGCTTTTTTGTAGACCGAAATTCCATGGTTTCGCTCAATTTTTTTAGTCAAAATAGTTTCAGCCGTTTTTGAGATATTTCGAAAAAAAAACACTTTTTTCATGCACGATTACAATACTTGACCATACCCTGTATGGTAAAGTAAAAAGTAATAAATAAAGGACTACAGTTGAGTGAAATAATTTTTTCTTAAGGCGGTACCTAAATTGAAATAATTCGAATTGATTTTACTCTATAAAAAGTTCAATTAACATCAACATTTTACTCTTTTAGGACACCATTGTACTAATTTTTTTAAATTTTCATAGACAAAAATTTGTCAAATTTAAGAAATGTTTTAAATTAATTATATTTTCATTTAAAATTAAAAACATTTCATTTTGTTCTACATTCAGATAACGTTTGCTTATATTACTTAAATTTTAAAAAAAGTAAAAAAAAACACTTACGGTGCACTAATAAAATATTTATTTTTAAATTTTGGCCAAAATTTATATAAACTGAATTCTATTAAATAAAGTTCACTTTTTATGTGTTTTGACGTCGACTTTAAAGAAAGAATATTTTACCCTTTTTCGCGCGCCTTTAAAGTGTAGGTTTTTTGATCATTCATAAAATTAACTTTCTCTCTGGATGTCTCATTATTCATAAATTTATTTAGAATTGTAATATTCCATTTTATTATACTATATTCCATAAAATTTTGTCTTAAAAAAATTCAAAAATAAACTTTAAAACAAGTAAAATATATTTCTATATTATAATATGTTGAAGTAAAACCCCGTTTTTTAGTAAGAACAGGTTCTTACGTTTCACTCGAATACCTTGGTGGGAACTAGAATTTACTGATGCTGGTTGAGTTTGGTTCAAAGGTCTAGAATTTTCATTTTTGACCTTCCGCTTCATTTTGGTGTTTATTTTCAAAAATTTTTAGAAGTAAAGTTGTAGAGGATGTAATTTTTTGACATTTTCGTTTAAAAAATTTTGAAAATAAACACCCAAAATGAGGCGGAAGGTCAAAAATGAAAATTCTAGACCTTTGAACCAAACTCAACCAACATCAGTAAACTCTAGTTGCCATAAAGGTATTCAATGAAACGCGATTTAACTAGTAAGAGCCCGTTCTTACTAAAACGGGTTTTTACTGCAACATATATATATATATATATAGATATAGATATAATCGATTTTAAAGATGCAGTGCACTAAAAAAACTAAAATAATTTTTTTTAATTCGTTGCCGAAATTGCTAAAAATTAAATTCACTTCTTTTTAAAGTCAGTTTTAAATGACATTTTGATCATTAATAAAATTGACTTTTTCTCCAGAATGTCTCATTATACATACATTTATTTAGGATTGTATTGTATTAAAATAGTAAAAAACAAAATAATAACAAAAAATAATTGAGAAAACAAATAATTTAATGAAACATTTTAATTTTATTTAACAAGAATTAACAAAAAAATGTTATTTCTAGATAAATTAACGTTTTAAAATACAAAAAGAATATCAGATTGCAGTGGCATTTATTGAAAAAAATCACTAAAATATTGTTCGTCCACATGTTCTTTTATTGTAGGTAGAGGGGTAGCTCCAGATGTTGAGACCCTATTTCCATTTTTATCTTCCATTAAACACAGGTTTGGGATGCAAATTTTTGATGTATCTCTCTTCTATAGTTTTTTTTTGAAATGTTAATAATGAAGGCAATGCCGGATTAATTGCACCCATTAAATTAAAAGACTGAGCTGTTGGCTGAAAATTAATTTCCGCCGGAAAATCGGGATACGTTGGTTGCTCCATATATTCATCCTCGTAATATTCATCACTGGATGAATCAGATTCTTCTTCCAAATATTCTATAAATCTTTGTCGAGATCTGATTCCTCTTCTCATCAAATCATACCGTTGGGCTTCATCTCTTAACACAATATCTTGTTGAGGCCTAAATTCGATTTTCGGCTTTCTACGTTTACCCAAGGCATATCTAAAGCTAGTTTGAATTTTTTTCTTTCTTGAAAAATCTACCCCTTTATAAGCTGAATAAGTTGATGTTGATGATTGGTTAGTCGATGAGTCAGCGGAGTATTTATACTTATAATGAGCAATTTTTCCGGGTTGAGATGACCCCAAAAGAGCTGACTTTTCTCGTCGCTTAATCTTTTTCTTAATGCGAACTCACCATCTTGGAACTCGTCTAAATGAACAACAATAATAGTATATTAGTTGAAAAGATTTTGTTTTGCAGAGAATAGCAGAGCTGTTGATTGATAAAGAGAAATCAATAAGGTTGAGCTCTGCTTGATATAACTATATATACAGGATGTCTCAGGAAACCTGTACAAGCTTAGGTCTGTGGTCAGCGGACACTAATACCCGAGGGGTGATCCGCGATTGGAAGTAGGTGTACACCCCTTTGGAAGTATTTTGGAAGTACTTGGAAATATTTGGAAATGTTTGGAAGTACTTGGAAATATTTTAGAGGAAGTACTTGGAAATATTTTGGACATCTTAACCTATGTCACCCAGACCTGGAACAAAACTTTAGAGGCCGGAAAAGAAACCCTCCCTGTTGCCCTTGATATCTCCAAAGCTTTTGACCAGGTTTGGCACAAAAATCTTCTTGCCAAAATGACAGCCTTTGGATTCACACCAACACTTCGCAAATGGATAGAAAGCTTTCTGACAAACCGGAGTATAAAAGTTGTGGTGGATGGAATATCATCTGAATCGTTCCCCAAAAACGCTGGTGTTCCCCAAGGCTCTGTAATCTCCTCCACACTCTTCCTAATTTAAATAAACGACCTTATCGATCAAACGTCAAACCCCACTCATTGTTACGCCGACGATAGCACTCTGCACAGCAAACCCTCACGCCTGAATAATCGAATCAATGTTGCCTCCTCAATCACTCTAGACCTAAAAAAACTGAATAAATGGGGCTCTCAAAACTTAGTTAACTTTAATACAAACAAGACTCAATGTTGTCTAATTTCTAGGCGCGAAAATAAAAATTTCCCTGATATTCACTTCGATTCGAATACCCTGAAAATGTGTGACAGCCTATCCATGTTGGGCGTCTCTGTCGCATCTGACCTGTCTTGGAATGAACACATCTCCTCTGTGGCAAAATCGGCAGCAAGGAAGATTGCCTACTTATTCAGGTCCAAGCAATTCTACAAACCCCAACAACTTCTCACCATCTACAAGGCCCAAATCCGCCGCTGTCTCGAATACGGGTCTCATCTATGGAGAGGAGCCTCTAAATATTCTCTTGCTACCCTGGATGCAATTCAGAAACGAGCCGTCAGGCTAATTGACGATTCTACCCTCACCGACTCACTCGACTCGCTGGCTCATCGAAGAAATGACTCTGCCCTTTCCCTTTTCTATAGATACTATCACGGCAGGTGCTCTGATGAGATAAAATCAGTAATTCCCCCCAAAGCATGCTTTGCACGTAGCACGCCTTTTGCCGACTCCCAACACCCTTTCGCGGTCAAATTAGAAAAGTGCGGACCACTTCATTCGCCAATACATATATCCCCATGACTTCAAGGAACGGGAACTCTCTCCCAGCCTCCATCTTTCCCAGCACTTATAATCTTCAAACCTTCAAAACTGGAGTGCATAGACACCTACGTCTACACCCTCTCACTTAATCAACTTTCCCTTCTCTTCGGTATGCAAGGGTCTTTCGAGATCCATAGGAGCTGCATCTTTACTGGTGTACGCCTTCTTGCATTCGATTGCATTAAAAAAAAAAAAAAAAAAATTTGAAAGTGCTTGGGAATATTTGGAAGCACTTGAAATATTTGGAAGTACTTGGAAATATTTGGAATTACTTGGAAATATTTGGATGTACTTGGAAATATTTGGAAGTACTTGGAAATATTTGGAAGTACTTGGAAATATTTGGAAGTACAAGTGGAAGTAGGTGTACAGCATATTAGGTCGCGGTTCACCCCTCGCCAATACCCATCGATTGAGCCCCCATGTTGTAACGCGATATTTTGTAGTTTTCGAGTAATGATTTTTTTTGTTTTATTTTCAGAGTTTTTAAAATTGTAGGCGGTTATGGTTATATTATAACTTTTTCTGAATGATGTTTCTTTGAGAATTTTTTTGTCAGTATTATGACTAGAATGTGTGTTTACCTGTTATAAATCAGAAAACACCCAAATTCTAACTACTACCCTGATACCACACTTGCTCTAGATCAGTGGTTCCCAACCTTTTGTGGCTCATCGGCCCTTTCTGGAAGTTGACTAACACCTATCGCCCCCTTTTCATTTTCATTGTGTGTCTAATTTTAATTTGAAGTAAAGTGTAAATAATAATGTTTTGTGAGGAGCTGGAAAATTTTCAGGGAGGGGGGGGGGGTCTATCCACAAAGCAAAATATTTAGTGGGAATTTTTTTTTATTAAAACAAATACTTAGTCCAGTTAAATTGTGTTTTTACTCGGAAGGTTTTGGGCTAGTTGTAATTTCTTCGACCCTTCATGTTTTTTGGTGTGCTGAATCCCAATCTTATGTTTGCTAACAAAATTTCGTGACGAAACATTGTCAAAAATGCCAAAAAAAGGTGAAAAATCTCATTTTTTGGCGGTTTTTTGCTTATAACTGGAAAACTATCAACTTTTTGTAAATAATCTTCCTATGCAAAATGAAAGTTCATAAAATTTCCTATAAATTTCATCATTTAGGTTTTTTCTCCGACCAACCGTTCGTTCGGGCTCAAGCGCTAGTTGAAAATTTGGAGTATTTTTTTCCGTAAATTCCAAAAACTCGCACTTTTTTCTATTTTTTCCCATTTTGACCATGAAAAAGCACGTTTTCGCCAAAGACCACTCTATACATTTTTAAACTAGATTAAAATTTTTACAATTCAAACAAAGTTTCATCTTAAGTGGATAATGCAAAAAATCGCAGTTTTTCCTTCATAAAATGAAAACAACTCAGCCTAGAAACTTGATTCTTATCTCATTCTCTAGGAAACTTTGTTGACTTAAACGTTTCCTTGTCCCACTTTTTACTTTATCCAATGCGAAGAATGGGAGAAAGTATTGCATTCGGTCGCGCGGCAAGCGCAGCTTCAACGGAGTCCTCAGGTAAAGACTACGGAACCCATGGACTCAATTAAGGTCACAAATTGAAGTATTCAGTAAGATTGAATTTTAGCACGTGGCGGTTTTGCCAAAAGTTACTCTAGAATCTCGTCGAGAAGCCAAAAAGTGCCATTTTTGGAAGTGCGTGCGGATGGATGGATGTTATCGTGGATGGATTCTCATCCGCACTCGGGAGCCGCTAAATCGAGCTCCGCCTCTACGCCTTGCGCATCTACAAAGTCGTTTTCTCTTTAAGTGGCACATTGCCGATGTTTATAAAAATAAAATATATCTTTAAAGCTTATTTATTTAGCTTTGTATTGATATCAATTTCAAGCAAATCGGCTCATTACTTTTTAAATTATGTGATCTGAATGACAATGAGAGGAAAAATGGGTGCAAGAGGAAAGGAAAAGTAGGGATCGTTTTCAGAATTAAAATAAAATTGACATTTTAAACCTAACAAAGGCAATGGTTTTCTTTAATGGTTTGTGTTGCCCCCTCTAGCTTTTATAACAGCCCGCATGCAGATCCATGCATCGACCTGATGAGTTTTTTGACAAAATCTTAGAGGGATGCCTTCCCATTCATCTAACTCAGCTACCTGCTTAAGCTCATCAATGGTCGAAGGCTTCCGAATTTCACGGCTCGAACTCCTTTGTTTGAGGTTGGTCCCACATATGTTCGATTGGGATTCGCGGTCGGGCTTAGCGCTTGGCAACTACTCTGTCGGTGTGGATAGCCGTCTGTCATCGCAAATGGCCGAGCATCAGTGCCGTGTGGCAACGGCATTATCCATGCATCGGTAAAAAATTTTCCCCAACGAAATCCTTATCAAGGAACAAATACATGGTGAAAGGATTACCAGCAATGTAACGGCTGCATGCTGGCATCCAGCCTCCCCGGCCTCCACCAGGCACAAAAACACATATCGTTTTTCCCTCCAGAGAATGCCACCCCAAATCATGAGACCACCACCATGTGACACTGTTTGAGAGAAACAGCGTTGAGAGGTCGCTCTCCCGACGCCTGCTAGACCCGACTCCTCCTTTCTCTACCTCCTTGAATGCACACTCTGCTGCATTCATCTGTGAAAAGGACAGCTTCCGCCATTGGCCAGAGTGTCTCCAATTGAGATGCTCTCGAGCCAAATGGCAGTCGAGCTTGACGGTGTCAGAGGTTGTAATTTTTGACCCAGAGGCAGGTCTTCTGCAAGTGAGGTTGGCTTCCTTCGAGCGTCTGGCTGTCCACCCGACTGACAGCCAGACTCTCGAGACTTCTCTCAAGCTGCTGCTGGACATCGTCACCAGTGAGGTGGCGGTTTCGGAGAGACTCGTCGTGGCTGTGAAACGGTCATCCCTCTCAGTATTCGTGCACCGGTGGCGGCGGTATTCGGTCTCCGAGTGAAGGCACCAGTCTCCTGAAACCCTTCTGTAGACCCTTGAGACAGTAGACTGACTTAAGTTCAATTGACGAGCAACTTCTCTTTTGGCTAAGGCTCTGTTCCAACAGAGCAACAACTTGAGCAGCAACTTCTGAGTATATCCATGATTTTCTAAAACAATTGTGTCAATTTGCGTAGATGTTCAGTTCAATTGCTGAAAATCGATTAATAAGAATAATTGGTTACATTGGTTTTTATAAGGAAGTTGAACTTACTAAGCAGCGGCAGCTAGAACAGCAATTTTTCCAGTTCAGCCATTCAGATCACATAATTTAAAAAGTAATGAGCAGATTTGCTTGAAATTGATATCAATATAAAGATAAATAAATAAGCTTTAAAGATATATTTATTTTATAAATATCGGCTTTGGCCATTTAAAAGAAAAAACAACTTTGTATGCGCGCTTAGAGGATTGAGTCGATTTAGCTGCTCCCGAGTGTAATACTAGAGGAATAACCTTATTGCATTTCATGTTTGATGTTTTGACTATTAATGGCAACCTCTACTGAAAACGTGGAAGAATAGACTTAAAATCAAAAGAACAAATTCTTTTGGTAAACAACTCAAGTTTGAGTTGTTTGCCATAAAAGAATTTAGTCTTTTTGATTTTAAGTCGATTCTTCCACGTTTTCAGTAGAGGTTGCCATTAATAGTCAAAACATCAAAATGGAATGCAATAAGGTTATTCCTCTAGTATTAGATAAGAATTGATCGTTATTTTTGATTTTAAGTCGTTTCCTCCATGTCTTCAGCAATGGTTACCAATAATAATCGAAGCTTCAAAAATCTAATGTAGAATTGTTATTCCTCGAGTATTAGATGAGAATCGATGGCTATTTTTTATTTTAAGTCGATTCCTCCATGTCTTAAGCAATGGTTACTAATAATAACCGAAACGTCAAAAATCCAATGTAGAATGGTTATTCCTCGACTATTAAATGAGAATCGATCATTGTTTTTGAATTAAAGTCAACATGAACTGCAAATTGCAAGTGATATCTGATTAATAATAAAGGAATAAACATATTATTTTTTTATTGTTAAAGGATAAATAATTAATATATCCAGTACACACCAAGCCAGCAAAACATATTAATATTTCAAATGAATTTGGATAAAGTTTAGCAACGATCCGTTGCAGTTTATTTGTTAAAACTCCTAGATTTGTAGATATCTAGCATTTTCCATGACACTTTATGAGGATTCGGATCATATTATCTTGTCATGGATATCTATAAATTTAAGAGTTTTATCAAAAATTTCTAGAGAATGAGATAGGACTTAAGTTTGAAGAATGAGTGGTTTTCATTTTATAACGGAAAAAACTGCGATATTTTGCAAAATTTCAACCTCATTATCCAATTATGTAACTTTGTTTGAATTGTAATTTATTTTAAAAATGTATCGAATTGTCTTTGTCGAAAACGTGCTCTTTCATGGTCAAAATGGAGAATATATCGAAAAAAGTGCGAGTATTTGGGATTTGCGAAAACAAAAAAATACTCTAATTTTCAACTACTGCTTGAACCCGAACGGTTGGTCGGAGAAAAAAACCTATATAATAAAATTTGTAGGAAATTTTATGTACTTTCATTTTGAATAGGAAGGTTATTTATGAAAAGTTGATAGTTTTAAACAAAAAACTGCCAAAAAATGAGACATTTTACATTTTTGGCATTTGACAATGTTCCGCCACCTCAGATTCGGGTTCATGCACACCCAAAACACTAAAAGGTCGAAGAAATTACAACTACCCCAAAACTTTTCCTTGAGAGGCCCTTTAGAGATCAATTTAACTCGACTAAAAAGGTACTTCAAAATAATTCTTGATTAAACATATGAAATATAATTAATTACGGTTACGTTTCCATAAGAAACGGTTTGTCGTTGCCGTTACTCATCCCATGAACTCGGCCCTTTGGGGGAGGGGTCTCCCCCATGGCTACGCCTCTGGAAGGAACCTCCGTGTATATTATAATTCTTTTTAATTGGACAGCCTAACTAATAACCGCTCTGATGCTTGAAAATGATTTTCGTCTCACAGTCATACTTCAGATCTAGAAACTCCGTCTACAAAGAGTTATTAAGCTTACCGTAGCTTCGAGTGGCTTGATGTGAAGAATGGTATAGAAATGCAGGTTATGGTATTTATTTATAAAATTAAAAATCAATTAGCACCGGAATATCTGATGGACATATTAGATGAGAACGAATCCCCACACATTCATACGGGACAAGACAGAGAAATGATTTCTACTTGAGTAGAGTTAATAAAACAAGTACAATGAATAATGTATTTTATAAGGGCTTAAGAGCATACAATAACTTACCCGAACATATAAAAAAACTTAAGAACCTAGTTGCATTCAAAAGAGAGATGAGACTATTACTTTTGTCACAACAAGAGTAAAAAATCATCTCGTCAATTAGTATTTATAAACAGTATATTCCTTGTTGCAAGGGTGGATATGTAGGTATATAAGTTGTGTATTATATATGTATTATTGTAAATATATTTATAAATATATATGTATATGTGTGTGTCCCATTATTTATTTATTATTTATTTAAATGCAGTAATCCACTCCTTGGTCTTGTCTCATATGTGTATGTGTAGAGTTACTTATTGTCATGTATTTCTGTGTATTATATATCTGTATGTTTATTATTATATGTTATATTTTAGAATTATGTCTATCATTTGTTTCTCAAAATTGAATAGTTAAAGATATATATATATATATATATATTTGTTAATTGTATGAATATAGTAGAAAGTGGCTAATAAAGATTATTATTGTTATTTTTGTTATATTCTGTTATCTCATATATTATCAAAATTGTGATTTTTGTTTTTTAATGTAGGATTAATTTGAATTTTGCTATTATTAATATTAGTATTTATGTACATGTGTTCATTTGTTTATTGTCATGTGTTGTGTGTTATACAGTTATATGTTTATTATAAATTGTTATAATTTTAGACTGTATTAATTATCTTTATCTTTGTATCTCAAAATTGAATGTATTATTTAAAAACAAATTACATATATTTGTTTAATTGTATGATAGAATAGCTAAAATAGCTAATAAAGAATTGTTATTGTTATTATTATTGTTACCTACAGCTTCAAGCAAGAAAGGATCTAGAATCCAATCAGGAATTTTAAGCTGCCAGATGCTTCGAATCTTGATTCCATGTCGGTTTTTAACTGGTCAAGGTGATCAGTAAAAATTAGGTATTTTTGTCTTCTGAGAGTCCAGGAGTCTCGTTATCTGACACTGAACACTTTTTAAGGGTCGAAACTTGAATTAGCTCTTTATGGCCATATTTACCTTGTGAATATCTAACTTTGGTGATGAATGATGAAATAATTCTTTTGGCCTTGATAAGTTTCATCGTGTTTCCTTGAAGCCTTATATTGACTTCATTCATATTTTCAAAAATATCTGTAAGATACGCAAGTTCCAACTTGCGATGCTTCAAATTCTCACTTAAAACAGGATCAGACCTGTAGAGAAACTCAGTAACCGTGTCAAATAATTAATAATAATTTAACAACTCGCAAGGGAAGTGATTCCATTTCTTTGCACGTGAGTGTATTTTAATTTTTTCCCCTTTGACAAACATCGCCCCCAATCGTCCCCTGGTTAGTTTATCGCCCCCTTGATAATCCCAAATCGCCCCCAGGTTGGGAACCACTCGTCTGGAATTTAGATGTTTTCTGAGTACCAAGATATCTTAAAAACAATTAGAGCTGAATAAGACATACTTCTAGAGTGAGTGTGCTATCAGCGTAGTAGCTCAGAATTTGATCACAAGATTTAAATTTCTGTTTGGGAGAAAGGACAAGGGGTATAAGCATACTGAATCGGCCCCCGAAAGATAATTTAATGATACTTAGGGGATATGTAGGTACTAATAAAATAATAAGATCCTGAAAGTTTCAGATCCCTAACTCAATTAGTTTTTGAGAAAAGGCAAAATATGTAAAAAACAGAAATATTTTTTTCTCAGGATCTTATATAACCGATTGATCTAAATTTGTAATATGTTTTAGGGACTGATAATAGCTTCTAGGATAAAAATGAGCTTTATAGGTTAATTAGATCCTTGAAAAAAAAATTGTTTTTCTTTTAATTTCAATTTTTAACCATGATACAATTTTGGCACAATTATGAAACTATTTTTTTCAAACCTTATCTATTTTCCTATAATACTAGTACCTTTTCAAATTTTGAAAAAAGATACGCCATAGTAGAAAAAAAAACACATTTTGGCCCAAATAATGAATTTTTTATTTTTTTTTTAAATGTTTTATGCTTTCATTTTATTATTTTAACGCATATATATTCATAGAATTTATATTTATTAAAAAAAAATTCAGTCGAATTGAAAACCTCCTCCTTTTTTCGAAGTCGGTTAGAAAACAATATTTCACTTTCAAATCAACAACAATTATTTTTTTCCACTAATATGACGGGATTGAACTTGAGCTTTAAGTTTGTTTGAATGGTCTTTTATGTATTGAATAGTAATATTGTAATTTTTAACTGGCAAAAAAATAATTGTAAAGAAATGAGTATCTATTTGAGTAGTGATTGGCAGAATTGGTCTTGGTCTTGTAGTCTTGGTCTTGGCCTTGCAAAAAAGCAAGACCAAAACCAAGAACGTGTTTGAACCAGCAAGACCAAGACCGGCCCAACAAGACCACGACCAAGACCAAAACAAGACTGAGCAAGCAAGGCCAAGACCAAGATCAAATGAGCAAGAGCAGGAATTTTACAAATGTCTTGGTGACCACATTAACTTTAATTCAAATAAAGTTGATACAATTTTGATGGCTCTATATGTATATAATTAAGTAATGGAGGGATTCAGCCAATGGGTAGCCTCTGATGAATAACTGCTCTCACTTGATATAGTGCAACGTCTCAAGTACAAATATAGCAAATTTCAATTTCATTCAATTAATAATAATAATAATTATGAGGACATTGATCTAATTAGGATCACTAACCCCTCACAAACATCTCTCAATTAAAAGATTTCTCAAAATAATTAACAAACATTAAGAATAACAAAATTCGAATTTAAAATGACAATATATAGAATCAGTATATATATATTGAAAAAATTTTTAATGTGAAACAAGTGACCAAGAATCCTTAACTCATAGTAAACGAATATTAAATATAATATTTATTTATTCTTATTTTTATTAAAAATGTTTCACCTTGCACCAACACATGCGCGGATCCAGGGGGGGGCGACCGCCCCCCCCCCTCAAAGCATTGGAGATCAACATTTTTTATATGTTTATTTAATTTTTTTTTTATAACATTAAATTTTAAAATTGAAGAAAATAAAGTTCTATGTGTGTGCGTGGGGGGGGGGGGGGCCTCTGACCCCCCCCGCTTGGACAATTCGATCGTGACACACTTCCGAGATCAAAAGTAGATCTTATATAGCGGCGACCGCCCCCCCAAAACAGAGGTCTGGATCCGCGCCTGCACCAACACCACAATCTCTACTAATTAGTTTTTGGCATATGACAAAAATGTCAATTTGTTGTTCCATTCGTCATTACCAAGGTAACTAAATCGTATTTAGCACTAGTGTTAAAAGTAATAATGGTCTGTCACTTTGTAACACTGGTGTCATAGTGATTTGTAAAAAATAGTACATTAAAATAAAGTTTCATAAGACTTGATTTTATCGCGCGCGTCTTAGAAACGAGCGGCTAACCGCTAGTTTTCTAAGGGGACAAGTGCTCTCAAATGTCTTATGGAACACGTGTTTTATACTATTTTTTATATTTTGGTCCATTTGTCAAAAATATTTAATTATTTCATAAAGTACATATATAAGGTAGTTCTTTCACAATCGCAAAAATTCAAGAAGTCTCTTGGAACTGGAATATAAGTCATTAAAAGCATAATAAACACACTGTTAAAATTTGAAGACGATTTTACCACACCAAACATGAAATAATTGCAATTAAAACTGACATTTTTATATAGGCTAGATAGGGAAAGGGTGTAGATATGATCATTATTTTTTTTTTATTAAAGGACTTTCACCATCTTGATGAAAAACTAATATTTGTTAGAATAATATATTCGGAGCAACTTACAAAAAAAATGAAATTATTTGCCACGTAGTTTTGATAAAAAACAAAAAAATTATATTTGGGCGATAATTTTTAGTGGAGGGGATATAAACATAATGGCTTGGAATCGATCCGGCAAGTATGTGTGTGTCCATATAGATATTTCGTAGTGTGAGTGGACAGTCAAGTTAAAAAAAAAAACTAAAATTTTAGTTCCGTTCATATTTATATAGTGGTTACAAGGCTAAAACTTTTTGTGTGGAGTGTCATGAAAGAACCTCCTTAAAGAACCAAATAGAAAAACTGTTTTAAATAAAGGTTTCATCGAGAAAAAAGGGAATAAAAACCATATTTTTTGTCAAGAAAGGCTTTTGAAAATTTATAGGTCTAAATAGCTTTCTTAAGATGAGTTAATATCCTTTAAGCTCTGAATAATTAAAAAACGGTTTTTGGGTTTTTAATCTCTAGGTAGTTGAGAAATTTTATTATTAAATATTGTTAAGAAAGGTCTAAATTGTTTTTGGAAATTTGAATTTGAAAAGGTTTAATTAGTAATGAAGGGTAAATATCTTTTAGGCAGTTTATACAAGAATTTTATCTTTTGAGAAGGTTTTGAAACTCCATTGTCTATGATATTCTACTTACAATAAGGAAACCATTTATTTCAAAAATATTATCAAATCAAAAACATTATTTGACAAAACGTTGATAAATCTATTCAGGAGAAAAAAAACAATAGTAAATCAAATATACAGGGTGGTGACTTGGCCGACGCAGTATATAGCGATTACAATGTTAATTTTTGAATGTGCATTTATTTGCTCCCCTAATTATTTTAGGGTTAAAAGTTCTTATAGGTTTTTTGTAGAGAAAAAATACTGAATCGGTACATATTTTTGTTTTCAAATTTTGAAATTTCAGAACCGTAATAACCAACATTATAAATAATTGTATTTTTGCAATAATTAATCAATTAATTAATTTTTGTATTAATTAATTAAATTAAATTAATCGTATTTTTTAAATAAATATCTACATTTTTAAAATCGTTTTTTTGAACTTTTAAATTATGAATTAGACAAAATCTGATGTAATTATCTTTTAGAATTTTAATTCTGCTCAGTTTTTTGTATTCTAATTATGCTCTAAAATAATCACTAAAGACATCACTATTAAACGTCACTTAGAAACAACAAATGAAAATGACTTGTTTGTTTTAATAATTCCATGGCCTCCAGTGATTTTTGTAAAAATACAATTATTTATAATGTTGATTATTACGGTTCTGAAATTTCAAAATTTTAAAACAAAAATATGTTCGGATTCAGTATTTTTTTATCTACAAAAAGCCTATAAGAACTTTAACTCTAAAATAATTAGGGGAGCAAATAAATGCACATTCAAAAATTAACATTGTAATCGCTATGCTGCATCGGCCAAGTCACCACCCTGTATATACTTCATTCTTCATATACAATTTTTATTCAAAAATAAAAAATAAAATAAAAATAAGAATATTTCCGCCTTTGCGCCCTTTACTATTTACCGCCGGGGGCTATAAACCCCAATACATGTAAATCGCTCGCCGGGCGGCATCGTACCCGCGGGAATAGGGTTGGAGACCCCTCGACTAAAGTGAAAAAAAATTATACTTGCGAGTAAAATTTTATGTAAATATGCTATTTTAACTAACATTCATAATTATTCTCCATATCAATCGCAAAAATATGAGAAAAGTCACAAATTTTATTGTGCTATTTGGAGAGGTAAGGAACCCAAAAAGTTTTTAAAATTATTTACGTCATTCAGTCAGGTATAAGTATTTTTGTTTTATAACAGGTGAACACACATTCTATCATTGGCGTAGTTAGGGAATTTTCCTAGGGGGGGAGGGGGGGCAGCCGCAGTGGCGGCCGAACAACCAAATTTTTGTTGAAAACTGCAAATTTTTTGCAAAAAATCGCAGTTTTTCCTTCATAAAATGAAAATTACTGATCCTAGGAACTTGATTCTTATTTCACTCTATAGGAAATCTTATTGACTTGAACGTTTACTTGAACCACTTTTTTGATAAAACTTTTAGATTTATAGATATCAAGCATTTTCCATGACGTATGAGGATTCGGATAATGTCTGGAAAATGTAGGATATCTATAAATCAAGAGTTTAACAAAAAAGTGGTCCAAGTAAACGTTCAAGTCAACAAAATTTTCTAGAGAATGAGATAAAAATCATGTTTCTAGGATGAGTGGTTTCAATTTTATGATGGAAAAACTGAGATGTTTTTGCAAAAAATTGCATTTTTCCAAAATTTCAACCTCATTGCAACACGGGTTACCATTATCCAATTAATATGAAACTTTGTTTAAATTGTAGCAAATTTAATCAAGTTTTAAAATGTATAGAAGCCTTGTTGTTGAAAACGTGCTCCTTCATGGTCAAAATGTGAAAAAATCGAAAAAAGTGCGAGTCTTAGGGATATTCAAAAGTGATCCTGGGTGCTGTTTTTTGAATCCCCATTAAAAATCGAACTATTGGACCAATTTTTCATTTCTTTTTTTAATCGACGCGAAAATTTTTCCTCTTTAATTTACTATAGAACGGTTATTTACAAAATAAGAATTGTCTTCGAGTTATAAGCGAAAAACTGGAAAAAGTCCGAAAATTTCGAGGTTTTTCGGCCGTCAAAAGTTGTCCCCCAGACTTTCGAGGTCGCAAACTTAGATTTGTCATACCCACACCATACCAAACGACCCTGAAAAATCTTTTCCCGCAATTAATATAAGCTGAAACCCCCTATTTACTGGGCTATATGGGAAGATCATTTTTTTTAGATTTTTCAATCTGTATTGATTTTTTAAGAATAAAATTAATCTCAAAGCATAATTATTGAGATATTGACTCAGTTTTTCTAAGGGGGGGGCAATGAGTTTTCTAAGGGGCCAAGGAGTATTCTAGGGGGCAGTTCCCCCTTGCCCCCTTAACTACGCTCATGCTTTCTAGTTATAATACTGACAAAACATTATCAAAGAAACACCACTCAGAAAAAGTTATAACTAAAACCGCCAGAAATTTAAAAAAAATCTGAAAATGGTCGACCATCTTGCTTTTTCAACAAAACTAAATCATCCAATCGGGTATTTGAACCGATGACAAATAGCAGATAAAATATTTTAAATAAAAATACTGCTTTAAAAAAGAAATATAAGTAAAGAAACTATAAAATAATAAATATTTTGAAAATAGTCAATGATACAGAATGACATGGAGGTGAACTTGCCTTGTATTAAAATACGAAATACTAAGCTAAACATTCAAAGTACCTACTTAATTAACAATTTTTTCAATATATATAGTTTCGAAAGTTAGAACTATCACCAATAATTTTTATTAGAAATATTCTATCTGCGTGTGTTCAAATACCAAATAAATTCATTTTGTTTTAATAGTATACCTATAACCTGAACAAACGAATGAAATGAATGGGAATATTTTCATCAAGCAAAAGACAACCTTATTGAATTTTCTTTAGGAATAAATATTAGATTTAAAATTTAATGAAATTTTCATTTTTAGAATAGTACTTACATCAAAAAGATTTTTTTTGTAACTAAGACGAAGCCTCTTAATAAAATATCAATCCGCTTCGTTTCTGTTTCGATATAATAATAAAATCAACAATGCTAATTAATTATCAATAGTAAATAATTTTTTATTAATTGGCCGATAGGGTAATTATTATGCTTACGCGCTGATTTTAATTCAAATGAAATTTTTTCAATTTTTCACTTTTAAATTTACTTTTCAGATATAAACTTTAAATATGGCTTAAAAAGAACCGTGTTTGGTGGCCCTATTTTATTTTCATGAATTGGCTTAGGGGCCAGTTATGAGAAAAAAAAAGTTAAAAAAAAGCCAACTTCTATTCAATACTTTATTTTGGGAAGACGTAATCGATATTTTACAACGTTTCGAGCGCTACAACGCTGTTCTTCATCAGTGCACGTCAACTGGAAAAGATTATTGCAAATTTTAAATTTTTAGTACCTGGCCACCGAGTGATGCTCGGTAACTTTTGATTCATTTAAAAGCTATATATTAATCCCTGAACTCGCCCCCACCCCACCCTCGCCCCCGGACCCCCACTACTTCACCCCCACCTACTACACACCACCCCCACCCCTTTAAAATTCCCCCCACCCCCGAAACCACTTCCTTCCCCCTGCACCCCCCACATATCCCCCACCCTCGCCCCTGCTCCCTCACCCACTTTTTGCATTTCAACCCTTGTAGTGACCCACAGATTATGTGTATATATGTATAGATATATGAATAAATACCTTATAATAATTTTTTTTAATTAAATAACAATTTTTGAGTTCATCAATTAAATTGCCAAATTCTAATACAGAAAAATACGCTTGTGGAATTTAAAATTCGATTTTTAATCAATTAAATTGTCTAACTTTTAATATATATAATAATATTTGTAATGATCTATTGGTGGAATTTAAAATTAAAAAACCAATTAATAATTAAAAGGAAATTGAATAAAAATATAATTATACATTTTTATCGAGACAACCACCTGCGAATAATTATTTCAATTAACAAAGATCCCATCAAAAACAACTTAGGCGAAGATGAGACCGTGACAGATCTAATGTCCAACACAAAACCCTCCTAACCCGTGAATTTCATTTAAATCTATTCCAAGAATCAAGGTTCAAAGATCTGGGAGACGTGCTACCTTCTCCTTCAGTGACGTCACCGTAGCTCACGACTTGTGTCATTTAAACGCAATGAAAACAACAACAACAGCAGTTGCACTCGCAATATCATGATCATATTTCGGTATAGATAACTTTTTATTTACTCCGTACTTAAATGTTTTTTTGAGTGGACTAATTTTCAAAACTTTCTAATTATTTTACATCAAACTATTCGTTAACAATTCCTCTTTTTAACCGACTTCAAAAAAGGAGGAGGTTCTCTATTCGACTGAATTTTTTTTTTTTTTTTTTTTTGTGCCTATGTTACCTCATATCTCCGCCAATTGTCAACCGATTTTGAAAATTTTTTTTGCATTGGGTCCAGTCTAGCTTCCGATTGGTCCCATTTTTTTCGTTTTTTTTTCATAGGTATTAGACCTTTTTTATTAGGTTTATTTAGACCTAACCTCTTTGTTTATGAACCGATTTAGATGGTTCTTTTTTATCCGAAAGGGGGTGTCTTAGGGATGGTGTCATATTAAGTTGGTCAAGTTCTGATGATATGATCACTATTAATAACATCACTAAAAAGAGAAAAATAAAAATAATTTTTAAGAAAAAAATAAAAACCGACTTCAAAAAATTAAATGCAACAAATAAAATACACTAAAAGGTATAAAATAATTATTATCTTATTTAGTTATAACTAAACGACGAAATATTAACATGAAATTACTTTTTTAAGTCGGTGCCAAACATATACCTTTTATGAATCGCACTCGACCGATCTTACTTAGTACTGGGTACGCTCGCTTATAGGTATAGTTTGTTCGGTACCGACTTCAAAAAGTAATTTCATGTTAATTTTTCGTCGTTTAGTTGTAACTAAATAAGATAATAATTATTTTATACATTTTAGTGTATTTTATTTGTTGCATTTATTTTTTTGAAGTCGGTTTTTATTTTTTTCTTAAAAATTATTTAGTGATATAATTTATTTAATTTTAATTTTCGTAATTTAATTAATATTTGTGATTATTAGTTCCATTCATATTTATAGAGTGGTTACGAGGCTAAAACTTGTTGTGTGGATTGTCGCGAAAGAACCTCCTTAAAGATAATAAGTTAATGGAGACTCGTGGAAAAGGTCCACAGTGATCTTGTAGCCAAAGTTTCCGTTTGTATGCAACATGCCATTGGCTTTCAAAGCCAATGGCATGTTGCATACATGACTAAAGTTGTGTTAAATAAATAAATTGGCAAGGTGCTGATGAAGGATTGATCTGATCCGAAACTTTTTCAAGCAAATGTACACCATAACACCATAAAACACACAAAAACTATATAAAAGTTTTTTACTACATACCTACCATCCGTGTCATATTTTTTCCGAAATACCTCAACATTCTACAACAACAATAAAACTCCTTAAAGATATTATAAAAAGTGAAATTGCTGCTGACAATGATAAATAGAAATCTCAGAGCTGCGTAGAAAAATAAATGGGTATATATATTTTTTTATTTTGAAAATGAAACTAATTTCAATAATCCTTGAAAATCTTAGAAAGTTCATTCTGTTGTCAAAGTTTTTGTATTCCTAAAATGAATAACTAATTAGATTTTGGGCTTTTTAGTTTAAGAGCTTTTAGTTCAAAAGTGTGAAGACTTTTTTGATGATCTTTTAAGATTTTTTCTGCTTTCCCATTGGAAATGCATAAGGAAACAAATTGGTTTTTCAAAAAATGCATTTTTATTATATTATTTTTATAATTTAAAAACTATATTTGTAGAATTTTGGATAAGATTGCACTTGACAATTTTTTATAGTCCATCATATACCATAGAGCAGGCCTAGTCAACCGAAATCGCACCACTGGCCGCATTAAAAAGTCCTAAGGATTTTCAAGGGTCGCACTCAAATAAGAATAATTTTAATTTACTATTTTTTTAGCGATCTGGCTCTACAACGGATTTCCAAATTTAGTGATTTTTATTGTAAATGAATGCAAAAAAGTGTTCACTCAGTGTAAATGTGAAAAAAGCCCCCTAAAGTCCAACCCAACGTCCTCGTCGTGGGGGGTGGTAACGGAAGTATGGGAACGCCTGTTGGGGTGATGTACGGTGGGGACTTCGTGTGCCCCGGGACCGCTACGGTAGCCGAGAAGGCCTAACAGGAACCCTGAAAATCCCGGCTAACTGGGCTCTGGTGAAGAAGGACGGACTGCACGTTGACGACCCATGCGCTACACGGACAACCCCTAAAACTTTTATGGATGAACAAATTTAAAAAACAAACGATTACGGGACAGGGGCTCGGATCCCCAGAACCGGTCGGGATAGGTAGTGCGCGAGTGGGCTCCTCCCGACCGTCATCAAGCGACCACCCAGTGCCAGCGGTGATGGACCAGGCCGAGGCACAGAAAGATACTACTGGAACGGCACCATCGGTAGGAAACCAGGCCGATGTACCGGTAAATAATACTGGAATAAAACCAAGGAGAAATATAAAGAACATTAACATCTCCGTTGACGACACAGAAATAAATGTTAGTAGGAGCCATAGGGTACATAGTAGACTAAACGCAGTGAGTCAACTAAAAAGATGTGATTCACTCAATGAAGGAAAGAAAAGGAAAGTCAGTGAAATCCAGCCAGAGGAATTGTCGTTGGAATCTCACATCATAAAAAAGAAAGAAGATCCCGTGGCATTTGTGCTGATGGAAGCTCTAGAGTTAATAGCAAAATGCTCTCGCGACCTGGAAAAAAGCATCGAGGAAAGTCCTAATACTAAAAGGGAAATCAAAGAGACATCTGCTAAACTAAAAAAGGCAGCAGAAGTTGTAGGGAGGAAGTCAACCAAAGAATGGCTTGAAAAACGTAAATGGGGACACATAGATATGCCTAAGTATGATGTCGAATGCCAGGCCAATATGAGAATCAATAAAATAGACACTGGGGTTCAGACAGCACCCTGGAGAATGAATACAGTGAATAACATAGATCTAGATCATACAAACAGTCTAGCCAAATGGAAAGAAATTGAAGAACGAAAATGGAATGATGAGGTATTTAGAAATACCCAGGTTAAATTTGGAAACCCCTAATGTCTCACGATACAACTACTAAGGTAATCCTAGTTGAACCAGAAGATCCTAATATGGAGAATAGCATCCAAAAGATGTTTCGGGATAGATATCCAGAATTGGTAAATCTTAACGAGGAATTTGGATTACTAGAAGAAATAACTAAGGTTGGCCATAAACAAGTGAGCAGGAAGGTTATCAAAGCTACACATAATGGGACAGATGAAGATATTTGGAATAAGCTTGTGCAGATCAGGGAGGGAACATGTAGTGGTGAGACAATCGCTATACATCAATTAAAATGCATGACTGTGGCACGCTTGAGGAAGATGGTGGAATGCGTCTTCCATAAAAAAGGAAAAAAAATTACTATCTACACCAACAGCAAGGATAATGAATCGAAAATTACCATAAACAACAATAGGAAAGAGAGAAACTCATTTGCGTTGATAGTCTCAGAAGGGGGTCGGGGATACAGTGAGACTCTAAAGAAAGTTAAAACAATAGTTGGTGATAGTTCTGCTGGTAAATATATTAGGGGACTAAGAAGCACTAAAGACGGGAAAGTACTAATTACTTTGGATAAGGATGAGGAGGGGACAAAAACGCTACAAAAACTAATAAAAGAAAACTCGCAAACAATGCAAACTAGAAGCATTGGCTTAGACTCTCCTAAGGAAAGCATTCATATTAAAAATCTCGATGCCCTCACTCAGAAGGACGAGATTATCTCAGCTATTGAATCTAAGATAGGAAAGCTGAAAGAAAAGTCCTTTAGACTAAGTGAAATCAGGCCTAATGCAAATGATACAATGGCAGTAACTGTATCATTAAATAGAGACGATGCTTATAAAATAATACAGGGTCGATTCCTTCGGGTCGGATTAGTAAATTGTACTGTCGAAAAAAGAATCAAGATGAATAAATGCTACAAGTGCTGGTCCTACGACCACTTTTCTCAAGGATGTGGAGGCCCTGATAGATCAAAGCTTTGTTTCAAATGCGGCGAGGCGGGACACTTAGGCTCCACATGCAACAATAAAGAAAGATGCCCAATCTGCAATACCGAAGGGCATAGAGCTGGAACTGGTAAATGCAAAGAATTTCGGCGAGCTCTATCACGGGCAAAACAGGCGGACTCAGCAAGCATGCACAACTATCTGTAATGGCTAGGCTGCTACAAATCAACCTAAATAGATCTAGAGAAGCACAAAGTCTCTTGTTTCATACAAGAGAGACATGCAATATTGACATTCTGTTAGTTAGTGAGCCAAATAAAAGCGCTATAAAGGATAACGCAGGTTGGATTGCAGATAACCAGTTAGACGCAGCAATTAAAGTCTATAATAAAATGATAAAAAAATTTGGAGTGGGCCATGGCTTTGTGTGGGTTGAAATTGAGAAGTTGGTTGTCTTTTCATGCTACATATCTCCAAATGCCTCTCGGGTAGAGTATGAATTATTTCTAGATGAGCTATCGGAGCACATCAACGCAAACAAAAGGGATAATCAAGTTGTGGTTGCAGGGGACTTCAATGCCAAAAGCCATGTATGGGGCGCCCAATATGAGGATCTGAGAGGCTCGTTGTTAAACGATTGGATGGCTACACATCAATTGTCTGTAGCAAACGAAGGTAGTAAACCCACCTTTAATAGGAGAGGACAACATAGCATAATAGATATAACGTTTGTCTCTGCGAGCTTAGCACCTAAGATAAAAAACTGGCATGTCTCGGATATTGAATCATTAAGCGACCATAACTTGATTATGTTTGCAGTAGAAGACTTTGCACCGAAAATTGATAGTGACTTCGTGCCGAGAACGGCTAGGTGGAAATATTCAGCCGATAAGGAAATAAAAGTGGAAACCAAGCTGCGAGAGGAACTGAGCAGGCTGGAAGGAAACCACGTGTCTACTTTTGTTAGTTCACTGCAAAAAGTGTGCAGTGATGTCTTGACAACACGAGGAAGCAAAAGAAGAAAGCCAGTTTATTGGTGGAATAATTCAATCAAAAACTTACGGAACACATGTCTTACGAAAAGAAGAGCCTGGACTCGTGCCAGAGGCAGAGGCAATACCTCTTCCGACATCCTTGTAGATATTTACGAGGAATATCGTAGATCAAGGTGGGAATTGAAAGAAGGCATAAGATCTGCAAAAAAACAATGCTGGGAGGACCTGCTCAATAGTGTTGAGGATGACGTATGGGGAAGTGGATACAAGATCGTCACCAAGAAAACTGGCTTACAGCAGATGCCTAAATTAAGCACCAAAGAAAAGATAGAAATAGCATCCAAATTATTCCCGGAGAGACCTAGCGTTACTTGGCAAACTCATAATGACACGTCAGACATTCCAATAGTCACAAAGCAAGAGGTGGTGCTAGCTTCAAGGAGAATAAAAAATGGCAAAGCACCTGGACCAGATGGTATTCCTCCAGAAGTGGTGAAAATAGTGGCAAAAATCAACCCAACACTTATGGCGTCTATCTACAGTAATGTTATGATGAAAGGAGTAATACCGAAGGACTGGAAATCGGCAGATTTGATCCTTATTCCAAAGCCAGGAAAAACCCAATCTTTCAGACCAATATGCCTTATAGACACGTTGGCAAAGCTACTTGAAAGAGTCATTTACACAAGGCTGCTGGCTGAAATTGAAGTAAAAGGAGGATTTTCGGAAGATCAGTATGGATTTAGAGAGGGAAGATCGACAGTTGACGCGATCCAAGAAGTGGTAAGGGTAGCGCGTAGCGCGATTGTAGGGAAGGGGAGAGACAGAGAGCTCTGCCTCGGAATAGCACTCGATATTAGGAACGCTTTTAATACGGCCTCATGGGGGCATATTATCGAAGATCTTACCCATAGAGATGTATCTCCTTATCTGATCACATTACTGAAGAATTACTTCACAGATAGGACAATCACCATTGATGGCAGATCCATAGGCGTGACATGCGGGGTACCTCAGGGATCGGTCTTGGGACCCCTGCTCTGGAATGTTTTGTATGACGGAGTCCTTAGGCTCGACGTTCCCAGGGACTGTAGAACAATAGCTTTTGCCGACGACCTCATGGTGATGGTCATCGATAGGAGTGAGGAGGGTATAGTCGGGAAAGCCAGAGATGTGGTGGCTATGATAAATGTTTGGCTTCAAGAAAGACAGTTGGAATTGGCACCAGAAAAGACGGAAATAGTAGCATTGGTTGGTCGGAAAAAGATTTCTAACCTGACAGTAGACGTGCTGGGAACACCAACCCAACCTAAGAGCGCTATAAGGTATCTGGGGGTTATTATTGATAAGAGTCTGTCTTGGGGACAACACATAATCATGAACACGAGCAAGGCAAGTAGGAGCGCTATGGCTCTCCAAAGGTTAATGCCCAGGATAAATGGTCCTGGAACTAGTAAAAGACGTGCGCTTAACTCTGTGGTTAATTCTGTAATTCTGTACGCCGCCCCAGTGTGGGTCGACGTTCTCAGAATAAATAAGTACAAACAACTTTTGATTAGAACCCAGAGGAGCGCACTAATCAGGGTAGGATGCGCATACAGGACGATATCGGCTGCGGCCATCCAGGTTTTGGTGGCAGTCCCTCCGATCGACCTGTTGGCTCTTGAGCGGTCCTACAATTTTGGCGCAGACCCCGATTCAAAAGTCCTGAACAGAACGTGGATGCTAGAAAGATGGCAACACAGATGGGAAAATGCGGATCAGGGGAGGTGGACTTACCGCCTTATCCCTGACCTGCAAGTTTGGTGTCAGCGTAGGCACGGAGAGCTGGACTACTACCTAACACAGGCATTGAGCGGGCATGGCAACTTCGGAACCTACTTGAGGAAAATGAATCTGAGAGATAACGACCAATGTGGTCTGTGTGGCTCGGCAGATTCACCAGAACACACAATTTTTCTTTGCAAGAAATGGGCCGACAGGAGGTCCAGGGCTGAGACAGTGCTTGGATCCACGCTTTCAGTGGATAATGTCCTGACACTGATGCTAGAGAGTCCGAACAACTGGAAAGTCGTTGCTAATCTGTGTAAGGACATCCTGCACAACAAGGACAACAACTAGAGAAGATCGCCCACCTCCTCTGAAGTAATGCGACAAGCGGTCCCGGAGGAGGGGTGAAACGGGGAATGGGGGGGTTTTAGCCGGTGGGAGTCCGGCACTACCTTAGGGTGTCCGTACGGATTTCCCCTCCACAAAAAAAAAAAAAAACAGTTGCAGAAAGAATACATTCGACGAGAGACAGTCCAAGAGTTAAAAAGTGGTTAAATATTTAAAGTTCTAGTGGGTAGACACCGAGTTAGACACATTAACTTTTTAAAAGTTAGTTTTAAATTTTTCTTAAAGCAATTTGAACCGCGAAATTGAAATAATCTAATCAATAATTTCTTATGTTAATTCTACATTTAGAAAATAATTTTATTATTTTTTGAAAAGGAAAAGGCCTAGTTGGTAAAGGCGCTCTTCGGCTATAGAAAAGAGACACAGGTTCGAATCCTGTCGGGTGCTCAATTCATTTTTTCCTTTTCAAAATATAATAAAATAATTTTCTAATTGTAGAATTAACATAAGATATTATATTATATTATTTAACTTTCGCGGTTCAAATTGCTTCTAGTGTGTATTTAAATCCAGACACAAAGACGGAAAAAATCATGGTTTAAAATTATTTTTCTCCACGTTCTAGACATTTTAAAAAACAATGGTCAAAAAAATTTGAAAATTTTTTAGTGAATGCAATACTAGGCTCGCAGGCTTACCGAGTAATAAGTTTGAAAAGTCTGACCTGCGATATGCGATGCCTCTAAAATCGGATGAAAAATATATGAAGCACCTTCCAGTTCAATTGGCTTTCGTTGTTCATTTTTCTAGAATATTGCAAGGGTCACTGAACATTGAACAGTAAACTGGAACATATACAAATTGGAGATGGTGAAAATAAAATCGAAAATATTTACAAGTACAAAAAAAGCTAAATCAGTAAATTAAGTGGCACAATATATAATATATATATATATATATATTATGAGATAGAATCAGTTATAAGAGAAAATGAGCTTTCGAAAGGGGTTTTGGGGTGCGAAAGTGTGAAGGCAAGAGAGAGGGAGGATTTTAATTTATTTTGAAGCGCCAACAAGCGGTGAAAAAGTACCACCGAGTTTAATTACCTGGAGTTGTATGAGTGTGGTTTGAGGTTTTTGTACTTTAGAAATCCATGGTGAAAAAATAATGGAAAATTTCGATTTAAAATTACAAACGGACAGACATTGTTATTAAAATGACGCTTAATTAAACTAATTCCTAATCTTAATAAATTTCAATTAAAACAAACAATCCGCGTAGGTAAACAACAATTGACCCCGGAGTTAATTATTCCCAGTCGAGATTTGTTCATGTTTTGTCCTCATGTTTTTTACTCTGTCAACCTAAAAGAATGTCGCAGTTATGTTAGATCATGTAATTCACTTTTTTCAATTTGTTTTCATGTTTACAGCTCAGAACCAAAATAAATAGATGAGATTGTTTGTCGCTGGTAATTGAAGGTGTCAACTATTTCGAATACAAAATGGGTTGTACGTTTCATTTCTTGCATTAGAATAATATAAATAATAAATAATATATAGTTATAGTCCATTATTATTATTAATTTTATCTGTAAAGATGAATAAAGGAAATCAGTGAGGTTGTGTTCTGCATCATGCAAATGAACATATATATATAATGATTAAAAATATGTATAACTCGTTTGTATATTTAGGCAGATTGCTACAACAATAAAATATTTCTAATTGGAAAAGATTTTATGTTGCCGAGAGTAGCAGAGTTGTTGATCCATAATAGAAACAAAGAGGTTGTTTGATGCAAATAAACATACACACCTATAGTATTGGAGATGCAGCAAATATATTTGATATATATAGGTGTGTATGTTTATTCATGGCGCAGAGGACAACCTCTTTGTTTCTCTTCATGAAAAATATTTCTAATTAAAAAGACTGATTATAAAGGTCAAAATTTCAAAACTATAGTCCTTAATAAATAAAGGTATAATTAAAGTGAAATGAATGAGGTTGTCCTCTGCTTGATGAAAAATAAAAATATAAATAACGAATATAAATATCTTATTATTTTAAACTAGCAATTCTTGTATATATATATATTTATATATAAACATATAGAGTCGATTTCTCGAAAACGGCTCTAACGATTTCGCTAAAAATTGGCGTACTTATCAAGTCTCATGAGTTATTAGTCGTGTATAAATTTTAATTCGATTTAAATAAAGGAAGGGAGTGTAAATTAGTCATGTCGCAAAATAAATATTTTAATCGTTCATATCTCGTCTTCGGTAAGTCGTAGACACTTGAAATTTGAAAATTAAGCTATTTAGAGGCAAAAAGCTATCGAGCATTGCTCGGTGCTACAGGTACTTACTCTTCGGCTCTACGACCCTGGGTGGGTCTTGGCCTCATGGATTATCTTTCTCCACACGATTCGATTCTGAGTAGCGCCGTCCACGTCATAATTTCCAAGTACATTAAGCTCCAGGCATTATATATTATACATATATATATATATATATATATATATATATATATATATATATATATCATTTATTTTGTTAGAGAGTATGGCTTCCAAGGTTTGATTTTCAGAATCAGGTCTTATTAATTATAAATATTTTGTCTGTTATTTCCCAAGGGTTCAAATAGATGTAGGTAAAATAGCTTTGTCGTTATAGCAAGCAACTTAACAAATGAAGTTTTCAAGATTCGTTTGTTATGTGATGAACATCAGCCTGAAATTACAAAGCAAATTTACCTACCTCCAATCAGGTATTTGAACCAATGAGAAATAGTATATATATAATTAATAAGACTGATGATGAAAGTCAAACCTTTTATTTCAATTTACATCCCCATTCATAACCGACTATTTTATGTGACCAGCTCACTATTACAACAAAACGTAAACATTCTATCGGGTATTTGAACCCATGAGAAATAACAGATAAAATATAGATAATTAAAGAGACTGATAATGAAAGCCAAACCTTCAAAACTATAGTCTCTAACAAATATATATATATATATATATATATATATATATATATATATAATCGAGGGGTGATCCGCGATTGGAAGTAGGTGTACACCTCTTTGGAAGTATATTGGAAGTACTTGGAAATATTTGGAAGTGCTTGGAAATATTTGAAAGTACTTGGAAATATTTGGAAGTACTAGGAAATATTTGAAATTACTTGGAAATATTTGGAATTACTTGGAAATATTTGGAAGTACTTGGAAATATTTGGAAGTACAAGAGGAAGTAGGTGTACAGCATATTAGGTCGCGGTTCACCCCTCGTATATAATATATATACTAGCTGCAGAGGGCGTGCCTGCAGTTTGCCAATTGGCCCTTTAAGGGCCAGTTGCATGTCGCAAAGTAAATGCTTTTTACCACTAACCAAGGTAGATGGTAAATGGAGGGGTTAGGATGGCCAATCAGATGACAGGAACTTTCAGTGCCTGTCATCTGATTGGCTTAGAGATGTGCCTACTAAGGGCCGGTTGTATGTCGCAAAGTAAATGCTTTTTACCACTACAAGGTTAGTCATGTCTACTCACTTAGGGCCGGTTGTATGTCGCAAAGTAAATGCTTTTTACCACTAACACAGGGTAGATAGTAAATGGAGGGATTGGGATGGCCAATCAGATGCCAGCGACTGACAGAGCCTGGCATCTGATTGGCCATCTGATTGGCCATCCCAGTCCGTCCATTTACCATCTACCCTGTGTTAGTGGTAAAAAGCATTTACTTTGCGACATACAATCGGCCCTTAGACCCTCGTGGATTTCTTTTTGAATCAACAATTCTGCTCCTCTCGTTAAAAACACAATTTTTTCAGTAATTTATTATTATCTGAAAGATGTTGAACTGCATATGGATAATGGATGTAACAAAAACATTCAAACAAGAGATTTTCATTACAAAAACTTCAAGCTATCGACTTGTTCCTGCTGCCAAAACCAAAGAAAAGCTCTCCTGCTCTTATTATTATTCACTCTCATTTAATAGAACATTATTAAGTCATTTATAGAATAATGTTGTGATTTTCATTGGGATTTCTCTTTTGCTTTCTATCTCTAATAAAATGCAATCGACGGAATTAAAATATAAATTTATAATGAGACTAAATGGGAAAAAGAAACGCTGACACTTGTTGAAAACCATTCCAGGGAAAGATAATAGAAATGGGGACGTAAGACCAAAGGACGTTTTGTTACAAAATAATTCGGTGTTTTATTATTGTTAGTAATACGAAAAGGTTGTGGAACTTCTTCATCTCCTATAAGAACTTTGTCCTGTTTATGTTTCTTAGGGATAGAAGGAGATATAATAGTAAAAATAAAATAAAAAATTGTAAGCTTGTTTTGACATCGCTATTAATATACAAAATTATGGTTGTTTTAACAACTGCTTGATGACAGTAAGAATTTTTTTGTTTCAGCAAGATGAAGTTCCACCCCATTTGGGCTTTGGATGTTCATAATAGTTACTTAAACGAGAACTTCCACAACTCTGGATTGGGCGTTCGGGTAACGATGATTTTTTTACCCATATTCGCATGGCCACCAAGATCTCCGGATTTTAAGCCAGATGATTTTTTTATGGGATTACATCAAAGATCTTGTTTATAAAGCACCATTGCACAAAACACTCAATGAACTTAAACAACTCATCAGTACTGCATTAAGAACCGTTGACAGTATAATACTGCAAAATGTGGGGAACGAACTTAATTACAGATTAGACGTCTGGCGTGTTATAGTAAAGATTTACACATCGAACATTTGTGACTGACAAAAAACTTGGAATGATTTTCTTATTTTCATGTATCACTGATTATATTTATTTGATGGTGTCAGAGAAAGGCCCCTTATCTTCATCTGGTCAAAATCGAACTAATGACATCTTCTGTTTCTAGAGAAACAACTGAACAAAACTCTTTTAGTGCAACCCAAAAATTTACTCAGTTATAAATTTTTGAATATTTAAAAGTAAAAAAAGTAGTTTTGAGTTATTATCATTTAAATTTTGACAATTTTTAAGCATACAAATATAGAGCAATTCTTCCATTTTACCCACTCTATTATTCCATTCCGAATGAAAATTTGTTGCTGAATTCAAATATGTAATCAAAAATTATACCTACCGACATTTAACTCACATTTTTGCCATTCCTGAAAAAACTGGTATGTGAAGATTAGGGTCCTTTTCCCTGACATCATCACATAAATATTATGTGGAATAGTTGTGAAAATATAAATTTTTAAAAATAATTTTTAATGAATATTTTTTTAATGTTTTTACTTTTTTACACACTAACAACTATTGTGTAAGAAAGTATTGTAATGGCAATATTTTCGGATTTTTTTTTTTTTTTTTGGAAACACTCGTTTTGAGGCTTTCTGAACATAATTCACCTAGATACCTAGGTTATACAATATATCTCTGGGCTTTTGACTATTATTTTCGTATATATTTTCGTATATTTAAACATCTATAATAATTGGTTACTAGATATTAATATATATTTTGAATTAAAAATTTACTTAATTCACCAGCAAAAGATTAATGCAAGTAATCTCGGTTAGAAAAACTTATTATTAAAATACATTTTATTTATTTCAATGAGAGTAATAAATAGGAACTTTACGAAATTCCCAATAATTTATATTTTTAAAATTTTAACTTTCTGTAAACAAAATTTAAATTGGGGACTGGGCCCCTCTTAAGCTTTGACCCTGTCAGCTCTAGCCTTGTGGGGGCCACGTAATATACCTACCATTCATAGGTTGCTTTATTTTAAGTTCACAAATATATTACGTATATATATATTTCTTTTAATCTATTTCATATAAGACGAATTGTAGGAAAAAAGTGCAACATTTTAAAGACTGGTACCCTGCTTGCAGTTTCGGTGAATAAATAATTTTAAATGATAAAAATCTGATATTCACTTTGATTTAATATTTTCTTAGCTAAAGTCAAAAGGCCGTTTCTAAAATAATAGAAATTAAGAAAATAATCTCTAATAATAAAAAAAGTGAAAACTTATTTAGTCTAGAGACGCCCTTAGAAGTAATTAATAATAAACTTCGCCTAAACGTCGCCTTAAAATCTTAATAAAATCATTCAAAAAATAATGTTTCATGAATATTTGAACAAGAAAGTTCTAAAGCTAGAAATCTCAAAATTTAATAAATTTTTCGCATTGGAAAGACAAATATTTTAGCATTAGAACGAACTTTATACGTTTATACGGGTTTTTGTTCATAAGTTATCGTCGGTATCTGAAAACAGATAGAAAAAATCATGGTTCAAAATTATTAAATTACTTTAAGAGATTTTTAAACACAATGGAACAAGAAAAAAAATTGAAAATTTTAGCGTAAATTCAATATTAGACTCCGAGTAAAAAGAAATATTTAAAAAAACTAAAAAACATGCTTCTAAAAAAGTACAAAATAATGTAATATTTGATCAAAAAGCGTGGGGCGCAGAAATATGTACTTTCAATTAATTTAGACAAAGTGCCCCACGGTTTTTGATTAAGTATTACATTATTTTGTACTTTTTAGAAGCGTGTTTTTTAGTTTTTTTAAAATATAATTTATTTTTTTACTTTTAGTCTTAATTATTTTTATAGATGAAACGTTTGCGGAATTTAACAGAATGAAATGTATTTATTTTTATTATTTTTAATAATTTCATTCAAATTGAGTAGGTAAACAATTATTTTTATAGAGAAATGTTTGCGGGATTTAAAAGAACAAAAGTCACATTGATACAAGATAAATACATGCATACATACATACAGGTGAAGCTAATATAAATTGTGTAAAAATGAAATTATTTTCTTTTAAAATCTCATTGTCATAAGTCCTAAGACTGGTGTGACGCATCCACTCAAGCAGATCAACTCTTTCATTTCTCTAAAAGCCCAAAATCTTAATCTTTGATTACCTGGGAAAAATACTCTAATCTAGGTCTTTCTCTTCCCCCTTGTTCCCCACCTCACCCTTAAAACATCCCTTAGCAATCTCTCGTGTTTTAAATTGTATTCATCTTTATTTTAGATTTTTGTCTTTTGTACATGTATAATTAATTGATAAAAGAGAAAGTGAAAGTAGCAAGAAAGAGAGAGAAAGAAAGGAAAAAGCCATATCTCTAACATTCTATGCAAATTGATTTGATCTGAATGCTGCTTGAGTTTAAAATATGAATTCGTTTGCCTAACCCTCTTTGTAAAAAAAAAAAAAATTAATGTGTTCGTTTACCAGGAAAGGGGTAATGGCTCCAGCGTGTGCTGGAGAACGAGAGCCGAGCTGGAAACCACCCTCACGTGTTACTTAAACAAAAGTTGAAAGCTCTTCTTGTCCTTTAGATTATAATTATTTCAAAAGTGTCAGGATGTGAATCATTCATCCTCATTTTCTCCTTGCGTCTCTTTCTTACCTGCGACTCCACATGTTGAAGTAGAAGGATTTTTTAAAATTATATTTTTTAATGTCTTCATTCTTTTCATTCTCCGCAAAGGGGGTCTACCGGACCCTCTCCTCTTTGTCATTCTCCCTCGCTCTCTTTATAATATATATACATAGGTATATATAACGTCTTTATGTATATAGGTATACATTTTGATTGTCTTTGTGAATTAAGTTAGACATAAATCCTTTTACTGTTTTTAAATTTAATTCAAAGGGAAAAAATAGTAATTTGTTTGCTAAGAAAATGTCATTGTTTTGAACACCGAAATAAAAATTTTACTAGTTAAAAACAGAGATGCACGCGAGTTTGGCTGTTTTTCAATGTCCTGAAAATCACTTTCCTTCAATAAACTATACTTTTTATAAATAAAATCAGGGGTGTCCAACCTTTTGGCTTACACGAGCCATATTTGAAGAAAAAAATTGTCCCGGACCGCGGATAATATATTATAATTCTATTGATATTTGTTATTCAAAAAATATAGTTAATAATGTAGAAATAAGAACTTTATTATTTTTTTAGCTCATAGTCAGCTTCTAATTTTACTTTTCGTAAATTTTATACTTGAAAATAGCTTCTCGTATATATAAATACTCGTACATGGCTACATACTTACAAAAAGTGATATTATGTATTAGTACATGTATTTGTTTATATTTTTTTCTGGCTAGATAATTAATATAAATTTTAATAAAGAGACAATATTAAATTTTTCATTGAAGGAGACAATATAAGAGTGTGTCTTCTGCTGGAATTATAAATTTTATTTATTTATAACGAAACTATAGTTTCGAGGGCTTTTGCCCTCTTCATCAGTCTATTACAATGGATTCACAGGAATTAATTTATGAATGAAAGGTTAGATTCTTTCATGTGGTTAGGTTAAGAAATTGTTCAGGGTGGCCAAGTTAAGAATTTAAATTTAAATTTAAATTCTTAACTTCACTTTTAACTTGGCCACCCTGAACAATTTCTTAACCTTATCACATGAAAGATTTTAACCTTTAATTCATAAATTAATTCCTGTGAATCCATTGTAATAGACTGATGAAGAGGGCCCTCGAAAACTATAGTCTCGTTATAAATAAATACAATTTATAATTTCAGCAGAAGACACACTCTTTTATCGTCTCCTTCAATATATAAAAATTCTGCTACTCTCGGTAAAAAAACTTTCAATTTAATTACATTTTTCTTTGAGATCGGTATCTTATTGTTGCTCTAGAAAATTCAATCAGAAAGTTTGCAAGCAGAAAATTTATTTCTTATGAAAATGAATTCGAAAATAGACCAACATGATGATTATTTTTTCGGAAATCTTGAAATTTAATTACAGATTCAAAATTTAAAATTAGAACTTTTATTTTTCGAAAACTTCACAGTAGATTTTCAGATTTTTTATTTTAGAGACAAAAAATTATCAGGCCAAATTGTTGTGTGTTTTCCATTATCTATTTAAAAATCTCAATGTTTTAAGGAATTTTCTGAATTTATATTGGACAGCTCTGGTTTAAATCAAATGAGATTAAATATGGAAATGAGGAATAATAATTTATTTTTTAAAAAGATCACGGATATAATAATCTCTGACTATCCATTATCTATTGACATGTAAGAAAGTGAAAAGATCGAAAAGACAAGTCCAGGAAAGAAATTATCAATTAATTGTGATTGTCTAGAAAACCCCAATTCCTTGTCTCCTCTTGTACTAGAATGATAACTATAGACTTGGTTAGTGTCGTACTATTAAAGCGCATTTGTGCCTGCCTCTGTCCACCCTGTATATTTATATTTTCACACTAAATGAATTTATGGCCACCTTGTATAGTCATATTTTTATAGTAAATGAATTTATGGCCACCTTGTATATTCATATTTTTATAGTAAATGAAATTTGGACCACCCTGTATATTCATATTTTTATAGAAGATGAAGTTTGGTCAACCCTGTATATTCATATTTTTATAGTAAATGAAATTTGGACCACCCTGTATATTCATATTTTTATAGTAAATTAAGTTTGGACAACCCTGTATATTCATATTTTTATAGTAGGTGAAATTTAGTCCACAGTGTATATTCATATTTTTATAGTAAATGAAGTCTGGACCACCCTGTATATTCATATTTTTATATTAAATAGTATAATATTAATTATAATATGTAATCAATTAAATAAACAAGCAGGAGAAGAGAAAATATGTTTTAGGAAACTAGAAAGTACCTATATGTCGTTTGTCTTACCTTTGGTTGACTGGATGGCTGGCAAGAACATCCTCTCCCTCTGCATGCTTAGAATAAACTGAACATTGAATGAAATGAAAGAGACCAGCCAACTTTTTATCAATTTCTTTGAATTTCGATAAATAAGGGAATTTTCAAATTAGATTTCTATTCATTTTTTTTTTTTATTATCTAAATGAAATATAATGTACACACGGGAGATGGACCAAAACATTAGATATGTAATCATAATTTTTTGAGGGGCGGAAAGTGGCCGATTGTTTTTTTTTTGTTTTTTTATTTGAAAATAAAACCAATTCCAATACCCTTGATGATAACTCAAAAGTCCAGGAAAGAAATTATCAATTAATTATGATTGTTCTAGAAAACCCCAATTCATTGTCTCCTCTTGTACTAGAATGATAACTATAAACTTGGTTAGTGTCGTAGTAAATAAATTACTGAAATAATAAATATTTTAGAAAATGAAAATATGAGAAGAAGAAGAATAATATTTAAATATACATTATTTTTTATCTTATTATCTTTATATAGTTGAGCCTATAATTTTGCTTTTAGTGAATTTTATTCTTGAAAAAAAGCTTCACGTACTGTACAAATGTGCATTCATATTTCGAAAAAGGGAATAGATATATCTCTACATATAAATCTCAATGTTTTAAGTAAGTTTATGATTTTATGATGGGTCACACTCATTGTAGTGCTGGGCCGCATGCGGCCCGCAGGCCACGGGTTGGACAGCCATGAAATAAATTATTACATAAAATAAAAATATTTTGGCAAGAACAAGAAGTTAATTGAAATAAATGTTTCTTGTTTAAAATCTAATTTCTTAACTAGGGACATATCCGAGAGCTTAGCCTAGTAATTTAGTGACTGAAAGGTCCATAGAAATGAATTTAAATCTTTTTTGCCAATAAAAGGCAGAATAAAAATTAGGCCCTCCTCCCTCACTAACACTACTAACCCATGATAAAAAGAATCATACTACATACCCACTGGTTAAATGAACTATGTATCCGAACCAAATCAAATAAAAATATTATCATTTTAAATAAATATTTATAATATTTATTAATATTTGTATATTCAATTTGGAGAACTGATTAAAGTTTAACTTCTCTAGCTTCAGGACCTCCTGTTCTTCGTCACCAAATTACTAGGGCTAAGCTCTCAGATATGATGCTAGTTAAAAAATTAGATAATAAACAAGAAACATTTATTTCAATTAACTTCTTTCTTTTTCCAAAATATTTTTATTTTATGTAATAATTTATTTAATAAAAAAGGTAGTTTATTGAAGTAAAGTCCTTTTCAGGACTTCGAAAAACAATCAAACTCGGGTGTCGCTCTGTTATCTACAAGTAGTAAATTTTTCAAAAATTCAATATACATATATACGAGTATATTTGATGAATTTATTGAGAATTTCACGCGTTGCTATGGGAAAAGAACAAAAAAACAAACACGTTTCAAAAAATGAATTTATAATAATTTATTACTAATCCTCTGCCCAGCTGCTTGGAACACCTAAGCCCCCCCTTCCATTTGGAAAATTTGAGGAGAGCGTACCGACTCTTAAAAAAGTTTTCCCTTTCTTTTTCAATTTTTATTGAAATGTGTTCCTACTATCTCTTCTCTTCATTGTTAATCCCTATTAAAAACCACCGAGCAACGCTCGGTCCGCCATCTACTTTAATTAAATATTAACATGTATGATTATATTTATTAAATAATTATTTTAAAATTGAATCAGAAGAATAATAACGAGTGACGATTAGGATGCGGTATCAAGAAGTCACAGGGGCAAACATGTTGGAGAATGATATGGTTCGGCACTTCTCCAAATTAATCAATCGCAAATAAGAATTTGGGAATAATGAATCATGTTAGCTCATGAGGATTTATTAAATAGGGAAAGCCCGGGAATATTCTTCAAATGGTCAGCTAGTTGTAGGTATAAGAGAAGGTAAGGGTTGGGTTTTCTATTAGTCTGATGAACATGGCCAATAAAGCAAATTAAATTGTAGTTCAAGAGTGGAAATTTCGAATTGATTGAAAATTTTCTTAGACCGATAAATAAATAAACATTAAAATGAACTTATTTCCATTTAGATATCTTTTTTTTATAAAATCTGAAAACGAAATCTCATTAATAAATCTTTTTTTGTCCCAACCTGGCTTTGTAAATATTTGAAAATCTGAAATGCAAGACGAGTTAGAAAGAGAGAAAAAAGGGGTGGAATAAATTTTTCCCCTCTGATCTATCTACTAATAGAGTCATTTGAAAGAGGCATGAATATCATGAAATGTATTAATTTCTATTCTAATTTTATTTTATCCTTTGTTTATTCGACTACAATATTTATTCATCCCAAAAATTACATGAATAATTCTGTTAAAGGTGATGCCTTATGATCATCGACTGTGATTGCATAATCATCACTCGAGGGAATTGGAAACCTAATAGGACATTTTAGCAGAGAGAGGCAGTCTTTAATGCAACCTAATGTAACGTTGAACAGATCGGTTTCAGTTTACAATGCAATTATCAATTTACGAAAAAGCACCCCTCTAATCGAAACGCAAACGAATTTTATAAACTTTGTTCATCAGCTAACGATAATTGAAACAGTTCGACTTTTTGACAATTATAGATATTATTTATTAATTTCACAATTACCATGTCATCTAAATTAAATATTCAAAGACAATAAATTTTGAAAATTTTATTTAGTAGGGGAGACTCGCGTCTATTTGATACACTTTTTACTTCCTGATTTTTGTAATTTTTTCCTGTTATCATTTTGAAATAAAGTAGGTGAAATTCGTAACTATAACTATTTGGCTATAACTTGTGTTATTTAAATTCTTTATAAAATTAAATTTGTCTTGTCAAAAAAAAGTTTTAAAAATCTGCAAGATGTATCAACTTGACCCGCCGTGCAAAGCATGCTTTGGGGGGAATTATTGATTTTATCTCATCAGAGCACCTGCCGTGATAGTATCTATAGAAAAGGGAAAGGGCAGAGACATCTCTTCGATGTGCCAGCGAGTCGAGGGAGTCAGTGAGGGTAGAATCGTCAATTATCCTGACGGCTCATTTCTGAATTGCATCCAGGGTAGCAAGAGAGTATTTTGAGGCTCCTCTCCATAGATGAGAGCCGTATTCGAGACAGGGGCGGATTTGGGCCTTGTAGATGGTGAGAAGTTGTGGGGGTTTGTAAAATCGCTTGGACCTGAATAAGAAGCCAATCTTCCTTGCTGCAATTTTCGCAACAGAGGAGATGTGTTCATTCCAAGACAGGTCAGATGCGACAGAGACTCCCAACATGGATAGACTGTCACACATTTTTAGGGTATTCGAATCGAAGTGAATATCAGGGAAATCTTTATTTTCGCGCCTAGAAATTAGACAACATTGAGTCTTGTTTGAATTGAAGTTAACTCAATTTTGTGAGCCCCATTTATTCAGTTTGTCTAGTTCGAGAGTAATTGAGGTGGTAACATTGATTCGATTATTCGGGAGTGAGGGTTTGCCGTGTAGAGTGCTATCGTCGGCGTAACAATGAGTGGGGTTTGCCGTTTGATCGAAAAGGTCGTTTATATAAATTAGGAAGAGTGTGGAGGAGATTACGGAGCCTTGGGGAACACCAGAGTTTGTGGAGAACGATTCAGATGATGTTCCATCCACCACAACTTTTATACTTCGGTTTGTCAGAAAGCTTTCTATCCATTTGCGAAGAGTTGGTGTGAATCCGAAGGCTGGCAGTTTGGCAAGAAGATTTTTGTGCCAAACCTGGTCAAAAGCTTTGGAGATAATAGAGGATAATGCAGGAAATACACTGGATCCAGTTTTGGCCAGTTTGGATGAAGAATAACTCTTGAAACACATCAAACAAAAAAGACTCTCTTAAGTTGATACACCGTATGAACTTGACCCAAACGTCGCCATTACACTAAACTCTAAAATACGTGAAACCGGAAACAGTTAGAACAAAGTTAAAAAGGTGAAATTCTTACCTTTATAACATGTAATAACGTGATGTCGTCGATAACACAATTTACGAACAAATGAACTTACAATAATAATTGAAAAACAGTAGTGAAAATTTTACTTTCGACGATGTAAACAGTATTTAGTTCACAACTAACAAAGCGAAGCAACCTTCTCCAAGTGATCACGCATGATTGTAGAGTACCAATCGGTTGTCTAGCCAAGCCAGTTGCCACTTGTCTGCGTCTGCTCAATTGGAAGTGTTTTGGCCTGTATCAACTAGACCCGGTCTCCCCTATATCAAATAGGACAAACAAATTTATTATCAATTAGCTTTTAAAATAGAGTTGCTGTTGCTGAAGAATTATATACGGAGCATGAATGTAAAGCTGACTTACACATGATAGAAGAAGCAGAAAGGAAGGAGCGTTGAAACGTCGTTCTATAGGAGAATGTTGAAAATTTATATTTAATATATATCTTTCAAGCAATTAATATATATAAACATTACAAACATTTTAGGGATTGATTAATGTATATAAATAATACAAATCTTTTATAGAACAATCTAGAAACGTTTATTAAAAAATCCAGACGATTCAGGAAAAAATCTCTCCTTATCAATGGAAAATTTAAAAATTTGAAAAAATAGTTGCTTTAAAAAATAATGATAAATCAACTAATAAATGAATAAATATTTTAGACGATGTTACAGATTGTCTTGGAGATGAAATTTGAATAAAAAATATAAATATTTACGAAAAATATTTTTTTCTTACAATTTTTGATCAATATTAGAAAAACAGTCCATGTCTGACCTTTTGTTAATTGAATATTTGTTTTTTAAGCATATTAGTACCTGGAACACCGAGCGATGATCGGTAATTTTTTGATTCAGTTAAAAGCGATATATTAATATTATTTTTAATTTTAAATTCAAATAAAAAGTTCGATTTTTAATCGCAGACAAAATAAAATAAAATTGAAATAAAACTTAATTTATATTTTTACCAACGTTTTTACCCGCTATGGCCATCATCACGACGTATCACTGGCCACAAAGTTTTGAATGTAATTGCAATTAAAAATAATATTAATATACAAGGAGGTTCTTTCATTGATCCTTTTAAATCCTGAAGAAGGTCCGATCCTTCGAATTGTCGGATTATTTAAGAGAATGAAATTGATATTCTAATAAATTATTTTATAGAAAAATACCTTTAATTAATTAAATTGGCAAATTCTAATATATAATAATATTTGCTATAATCTATTTGTGGAATTTAAAATTGAAAAACCAATTAATTATTAAAAGAAAATTGAATAAAAATGTAATTATACATTTTTATCGAGACAACCACCTGTGAATAACTATTTCAATTAACAAAAAACCCATAAAAAACAACTTAGCTAAAGATGAGACCGTGACAGATCGAATTGTCAACACAAAAACCATCTAACCCATGAATTTCATCCAAATCGTTAGAGCCGTTTTCGAGAAACCGATTCTATATATATGGGTGCTCCATATTTTGAATATTTTCGAATATTTACCCGGACAGGAGCTCATATGGTACTAAATAAATAAAAAAAATACCCCCCAAGTTTCAAGTCTCTATCTCAATTTTAAAGTAGTTGTTTCGCGACAATACTAACAAAAAGTTAATGCTAGAGTACTTATTTAGACAGACAATAAGGATTCATAATTGTTTTTGCTGTATATGTACCACTACTAGCCAATCCCGTGCTCGCTTGACAAATCTGGCAACACTGTCCTAGCTTGTATACAGGGTGTTCCACAGAACTCGTTCATTAAAAGTTATCATGGAAGGGTTGAGAGAAAATTTTGAACTTTGACATATTTATGTTTTGGAATATGCTCTTTTTAAATAAATTATTAACAACTTTTGGACACTTTCTGCTTTGCTGCAATCGCTATCAACTTTCTTATTTTCTATGGAACCTCTAAATATTTTTGCATCATTATGGATTAAGTGTTAAAAGCTAAGATGATTTTGTATAATGCACTTGATGTCTAAAATTTAACATTTCTGAGTTATTTTAGATAGTTTGTAAAATCTACCAATTTAGTGTTAACATTTAAAAATTAATAATAATAAAACTATTGTTTGTAGAATTGATTTGATCAATCAGAACTCTTAATTACATATTACAGAATCTTAGTTAATCATAAAAAATTCAACTTTAATATCCAGGATGACCATAATAATAGTTTATTTCTGAAAATAAAAAAGTTGTTAATACTCAATTTTTCCAAATGGAACATGGCATAAATTTTAGTATTTTTGCTTCTACTTAAAAATCCAAAAGGAGTTTATTAAATATTCTCTAAACCTAAAATGAATAGTTTTTTAAATAAAAAAATACTTTAAATTTCACTCATCTAGATTTTAATTTTTTATTATGTACTTATCTATAATTTTAGTATTTTTGAATTCTACATAAAAATCCAAAAAGACTTTATTAAATATTCTCTAAGCCTAAAATGAATAGTTTTTTAAATAAAAAAATATTTTAAAATTCACTCGTCCAGATTTTAATTAAAAGAAAGTTTGTTTTGTTTATTATTAGTAAAAATGACTCGTGGAAATGTTGTTGATGAAAAAATTCGCTCAATTATTATCAAATTATTTAAATGTGAATTATCTGTTCTTTGGAGCGATGCTGTGGGGCGAAGTGTTTCAAGATCCACGTGCCATAGAGAAGCCCTTAAGTTAGGTTTTAAAACTTACAAGGTAATTTTATTGCAACTTATTCCAAATTTTTTTTTGTAATTTTACTAATTTTTTTAGGCGAAAGAAAAGCCACTCTTGACATTAAAACAAAAGAAAAACCGGCTTAAATGGGCTAAAAGTCACATTAATTGGACGAGTGATGAATGGAATAGTGTCCATTGGAGTGATGAGTCTCGTTTTGAAGTTTGTGTTGGGGACAATCGAAGCAGAGTTATTCGTCAGAAAAATGAAGCTTTCAATTCAGATTGTTTAAAAAAGAAAGTAAAATTGCCTGCTTCAGTTATGCTATGGGGTTCAATGTCTGCTAGAGGTGTTGGAAAACTTCACTTCATTGATGGAATTGTAAACACCAATAAATATTTAGAGATTTTTAAAAAATCGTTACTTCCAACAATGGCAGATGCATTGCAGAATAATAATAATTTTGTGTTCCAGCGAGCCTGCCATACATCAAGAAAATTTTTAAAATGGCTTTCTGATCATAATGTTCCACTTTTGGAGTGGGTGGCAAACAGTCCCGACTTGTCACCAATAGAAACTCTTTGGCACACAATGAAAAAGCTATTACGAATACAACCAGCTAGAAACGGAGTTGAATTAAAACACAAACTTCAAAAATATTTTGGATACATTCACTCAAGATGAGTGTCAAAACTTAATAAGTACGTTCCCCAAAAGAATTCAAGCCGTAATTATAAAAATAAAGGCGACGTCACACAGTGGTAAAGGTTTTGGATTTTCTATGTTTTCCTTGTTTTTAACAATTAAAAAATAATTTATGTTAAATGTTACAATAAAATATTTTAAATTGTTTAAAATGTTGTTCCAAATGATAATAAAAATAAATATTTAAATTAAATTTACCGTGAATTAGCATAATTTTATTTAAAAAGAAAAAATATTGGTAGGGAGATGGCACGGGGCTCGTATATTGTTCATAAATTTCGTTTTGCCACCAATCGACGCAGAAGTATTTAAATAATAATCTGTCTAAATTTCAAAAAAATCCTAAGAAAACCCTATGATGAAACAGCTACCTTAAGCTAGTGCTACACAGCGATTAAGTATCTCATCTAAACAACATGGGGTTTTTGGCATTGAACGATCATTTTTTTTATTTCGGCCAAAGTAATGATTCACAAAATTAAAAACTCTGTATATTTTATCCTTGTAATAGTAGCTATCCTTCAGAATTTTTACAGATTTTTAGTTATTACAAATGTGGAGTTACATCTAGATAAAATACTGCTATATCTTAGTATTAGTAAGTCATAGACTCCAATATTATAATAGCTAAAAATCTGTACTTGCCTGAACTTGGACATCCCGCTCTAACACCGTCATCAAAACTATACGAAACGCGCGCAGCTACTCAACTCCACAAATAATCATTTTAATTGAGAAGAAAAATTTATTGGCAAAGATTTAAATTAATTTCTAAGGACCTTTCAGTCACCAAATTACTAGGCTAAGCTCTCAGAGCAAGAAACAGAGTAAAATTCCATGAAAACGGGCAACGGTGTTAAATTAAGTAAAAAAAAAATATTAATAATACTCTTAACTAGTCTTAAATAAAAATAATTATGCAAATAATGTCTTTTAAATAAATCCAACGCAATCAAGCACGGATTAACGTATTTACACTAAAAATACGCATTTTGAAAAAACTTACGTCAGATTAGGAGGGGGGGGTCGAAAAATCACCTCACGTAATTTAGGGACGCCCCTAAAGGAGAAAATAAAATTTGCAGGATAATTTGGTTAAGAGAAAAGTTCAGACGCCAGATGATTTTATTAGACACGGGAGATTGCTGGTGATTTTTTGAAAAAAAATATCTTTTTAAAATTGAATTTCTCTAACTTTAATTCGAATTTTTTTTTCTTAATAAATTTCTTAGAAAAATTTGTATTGATTGTTTTCTGCATATAAATAAATACAAATCTTTTATAAAAATCAATATGAAAACATTTATTTGATATCCAAACTTTTCGGAAGAAATTCTCTCATTATCAATTAAAATTTGAAAAAATTTGAAAAAAATTGTTGCTTCAAGAAAGGAATATATAAAACAACTCTTCTTCTTTAAGTGCCATATCAGGTCTCCCTGAATTTTCGGCTCCTCTCCACATAACCCTAGTAGCACAATGTTTCAAAATATATAGTAGCTATATAGTACCTATATAGATTCTCAAAATCTATTTAGGCACTATGTAGTTACTATATAGTTTGAAACATTGTGCTACTAGAGATACCTGTGCTGAGTGTGTTTAGCTGTTTATACACAGATATACGGGACCTACTTTTTAACGCAGGTTCCAAACGGCTAGTTTGGAAAGGTTACTAGGCAATTATACTCTTGATAGGTTGCTATTGCTTTCCAAGACGAGGCGACTGCAAATATCTGCCGAGACTCAGTCTCGAACCAGTGTACTTCAGGCCAGCGGCCCGACACTCTAACCACTGACCCACCGTCGCCTCATATAATAAATAATAAAACAATTACAAACAAATAAATATTGTGAAACAGTAACACACCAATCATTGTCTGTTTTTAATTTTCAAAATATTTATTTGTTTATAGTTGTTTTATATTTCTTTCCTAAAGCAACTATTTTTTCAAATTTCTTAAAAACTCCATTGATAAAGGGAGAATTTCTCCAGAAACGTTTGGATTTTTAATATACATTTTTAGATTAATTTATAAAAGATTTGTATTTATTTATAAATATCTTTTAAAAGATTCTAATTTAAAAAAAATAATAATAATCTCCTACCTAAAAAACATTCATGGGTACCTACGACAGTAGATCCATCATGGGTGTCATGTGCCCATAAAATGAGGATTCAAAAAGAGCGAGGGACTTCCACGTTCTTGGCCAATGGGCTGCTGGCTAATTAGGCTGGATAAAATGGCAGGTGAGTGAATTCTCGGCTGTCGTGTGTGTCGCCTAAATTAAGCTAACCAAGGCAAAGCTCAAAACCGAGATCGAATAGAAATCATCGTATTACTCAACATCTAATAGCTGAATGCCCCATGCAATTAGCCGAACGCCACCAGAACCATAAACTGTTTCGACATAATTATGTCCGAATATTGGATTAAAATGAATGTCGATACCGATATTGAGGGTTGATATATTCTCTATCTATTGATCTATTGTGTATTAATATTGATGGATAATTTGATGAAACAATCGTATTAAAGTCTTGTTGTGTCAGAGATTGATTCATGAATATTAGTTATAGAATAAGCTTCGTTTAATAAATTATCAGAGGACGCAGGTATCAGTTCCCCATTCGTAATCATTCGATAAAAGTGAACAAAAAAATGATAGCATTGCTTGTACTCACCAAGTGACTTTCACTTACCACGGTTTAATAATAGTTTAACATTAAAATTAAATTTAAAAAGTAAGAAAGTAAGAAGACCAATCCAAATCTTAGATGATCTAACATGATGGTAGACATCTATCTTTGTATTATATATCAGAAGGGTTCGCCCTTTCAGGAGTCGAACCCGAGTATGTTCCTCCTTTCCGGGCAGCTGACCTGACTCTCAAAGAAAAATTCCTTCTGAGACATAATTATATACTTATTTCATTTGGAATTAAAAATGCTTGTAAATAGGCTTACTGAATATAGTTTGTAAAAAAAACTTTGTCCAAAAGATTAGATATGGACTGTTTTTCTAATATTTATCAAAAAAATTTTAAAGCAAAATAATTTTTCGTAAATATTTATATTATTTTTTTTATTTAAGGCAATTTCATCTCCAAGACAATATCTATCATTGTCTAGTTTCAAAATATTTACGTTTGTATTTTGAATAAACGTTTTAAAATTGTTTTTTATTAAATATTTATATTTATCTACATACATACATACATGTATACATACAAACTCTTTCTTTTTTATTATATATTAGAGATAATATTTATGTGGGTGGTGGCTTTGTACCTTTTTGAGCTACGCCTCAAACATCCGACATAATTATCCTAATATTAATTCGCATTCTTCATGCTATTTAAAGAGTAATCTTTTTTTTCATTCTCTCTTTTGATACATTTGATATCTCTAGACTAAAAAAACGGACCTGTTAATTTCTATTTGATTTCAAAGTCTTTCTCGCGCTCTAATGAGAAATCCAAAATTGAAAGAACTAGCAGCACTCGGTCGGGTGCAAAGAGGCTCGCTCGTTTGCTTCCTTTTAACCAAAGCAATATCAGATTTTAAAAATAAATTCGTTTGAGTGGAGTTTTTTCTCCCCTCTCGTCTTGTGATTTTTCACCCCCTCGCCCCCTCCATTCAGACATCATTCCGATCATACGCTCTCTTCTCAAGCTTTCGCCCCACAATCAAGATTTGGTCCTAGCACCTAAATATTATTGGGGTTTGTGCAGCCCAAGAGAATACCAACTGTTCCACTGTTGGACCTGGCTGTTCACAGGCTGATCATATCGAACTTCATCCCTGTCAATTGAATTTCCCCGAGCCCAGCCAGCCCTCGAGCTCTCATTCCTTTCGCCTCTCGAGGCGATCCAATCGAATCGAGAGATTTCCCGTCAGCAGTCAACTTAGTTTAGAACGTTGTTCGATTATCGGTATAAAAATGCTAATCTTCATTGATTTACTCGACATTACACCCGACTAATGTGAAATTCGTCTTATTCATTTAAATAATTCCTCATTCATCATCCATCTATTTTGTGATGTTTTTAAAATTTATTAACCAGTCAAATACCGTCGTCATTCTTCAGCAAACAAATGGTCTAAAGTAAAATGTTCAGGTTGTGTAGTAGCTATATGTCACTCACCCATTGATGATGTTTCGCTTTATCAGTATCTTCTTATTAAAGCAATTTGAGCCGCGAAAGCAAATAATGTAATCAATAATTACTTATGTTAATTCTACATATTAAGAAAATTATTTTATTATATTTTGAAAAGAAAAAATGAATTGATCACCCGACGGGATTCGAACCCGAGTCTGTCTCCTTTAGCCGAAGAGCACCTTTACCTACTAACCCACGGAGGATCCCGCCAGGAAAGCTTTTAAGATTGAATGTCATTTTTCCATTTCGCGGCTTTTTCTAATTAAAGTATACTTACTTTTGTTTTAGACAAATTAACTTTTAAACGTTAGTTTTAATTTTTTTCTTAAAGCAATTTGAGCCGCGAAAGTGAAATAATGTAATCAATAATTTCTTATGTTAATTCTACATATTTAGAAAATTATTTTATTATTTTTTGAAAAGAAAAAAAGAATAGTGACTATCTTCCCGTATATATACATATATATATATATATATATATATATATATATATATATATAATGTTGATTATTGTTCTTTATCAAAGAATTGTGTAATTATTCATTATATTAATCAAATCAAAGAAATATAAAATTATAAATAAACAGTTGCAAATCGGTGACAAAAATGTTGGTGACAACCTTTTTGTAACGGTTGCTTTATAATCTTTGCGACTATAATTTAACGATAATACAACACAGTTGCAAAACGGAAAAAACGAGACATAACTACGGTTTTGAAACTGTAATTCACCCTAAATAAAACTATATAATGATTATAATTCAACCAATCAAAAAAGTTGCATTTGGGTTTTATTTTGGTCTCTGTGCTATACGTGTTCTTACTCTGCCTATATTTAAACAAATGCAAAATTGCTTAGCAGAATAAAAAATTGTTTCTGTTTAGTGAGAAACTGCCTCTAGGAGTGTTTCAGCTTTAACTTTGCAGCACCTTGGTCTAGGTATATCGTAATTTTTATTTGGACACCCCAGTCGTGAGCTATGACCTATGAGTCAATGATACTCTTCTATGAAAAACTAAGTCACTGTCCTTAGTCAAAAAATGAAACTCCAAATTACTTGCTGTACTTTATTGTAACTTTTATTTCTACTAATACTTCAAAATCGTGTCCCAGTCGCGCGCTTTTATTGAAATCCATTTTCCACTGAATCTCCCTCTTTCTCTGAAACCCTTTCATTTAAAAATCTGGAAAATAAATAGATTAGTGAATGCTCTCTATAGGAATGTTGTTTTGGTTGCTATAAAATAATTAGTTTGAATGACAGATGAAAAATAAAATTGTAAAAAAATTCAACACTTAAAGGTATAAATGAGACCTTTTCCATCCGAGAGGCATAATTATTGTTTTTAATTTGATTCCCCATTACATTTACTTTATGTTATATGTTCATCAACGCGCGTTCGAATGTTTTAATTTTCATTAAATAAATAAATAATAGTACCTGTTAAATAAATCCACAAAATAATTTCTAAATTTGTAGATATTAAATGGGATTACATAAAATGAATCGCTTTGTAATATAAATTCATTTTAATGTTTTTTAAGTTGATACTATTTACTTGAAGTTAATTTTAGTTTGTAAGAATATAAGATGATGTGGCCACCCCAAACCATTACTTACATTGCATTGCTGTTGTTTATTAAAATTAAAATTTAATTTAAAAAGAAATTAAATTTTATATTAATTTTATTTTATTTTGAATAAAAAAATATAGTCGAAAACGGTTAACTATGTTATTTGAAAAAATTTTAAGGTCCATTAATTAATTTGTCAATGATTTACTTACTTTCTAATAAAGTGTTAAAGTGCATCAGATTAGAAACTTACCAAAAGGGTTTCTTCTTTGATTTCTCTTTGGGAGGCTTCATCTCTCATATTCCTAATCCTGGATTCATAGTTTGAAATTAAATCTCGAATTAGTAACATCATTATTTCGTTTCTTAAAAGTCTTATGATATATATTACTTTTTTTAGTCTAGATCAGTGGTTCTCAACCTTAGGTACGCGTACCAGTACTGGTACGCGAATGATTTTACAATTTAAAACACAAATCTATTAAAAATCTGTATTACGAAAAAAGTGAAGAAATGACTATAATAGTTAATAATACATACATTTTAATATTTTAATTTAGAATTTTTTATCCATTGTTTGTGTTGTAATATTTTGTTGGGATTGTTGAGTTTGCAAGGAGTTAACAATTCTGTGTTCGACTAGTATGAGAAAATAAGTGCGTTCAAGAAAAAATTACAATTCATGCAACAGCAAATTGTAAAAACAAAATGTTAACATGTTTCCTTTCTTCTGTAACTTTATCGAAAATAATAATTTTAGAAAACATCTAACATCAACTTTTGAATGTTTCCAAGATCATTTTTGTGAAGATCTCACAGTTCAAAAGTGGATTCGAAATTCTTTCGCATTCACAACGGGGGTCCCAGACGATGTGATTGCTAAAGAGTCTTTTATAGACCTTAGCAGTGACAGTGGATGGAATTAAGCTTTCAGAGCTCCAACCTATTCACTTTTTGGCTATCTATTCGTAAAGAATAGCCAGAAGATTCTTGCCAAGCAGTAAAATTTTTAATGCCATTTGTGACCAAATATTTATGTGAAAAAGGATTTTCTGCAATGACTGGGATGAAAACCAAATATAGACCTTTGCTGGACATTGAATCGGACCTTCGGCTTAAACTGACAAACATTGAGCCCGATATTGCTTCTTTAGTTAATAATAAACAGGTCCAACCTTCTCACTAATTATATATTTTTTAAAGTGATTATTATATTTTATGTATACCTATGTTTAGCAATCAAAATATAAACCATGTTACTTGTCTTTATTACAAATGTTCTTCATTGCATTTTATTCCCCAAACCAAAATTTTTGGCCCACCGGTACATCATCAAATTGTTTACAACGCACAGGTACGCTACTATAAAAATGTTGGGAACCCCTGGTCTAGAAATATCAAATATTAAATTCCGCTCTTTAACTAAAATACTAGATTAGTTAATGGCAAAATTGTGTCCCAAGCTAGTTGAATGACTAGCTAGCATGGTATTTTTTGTAAATATTTATAACTTTTATTTTTTTTTTTTAGTTCGTTCTTCTGCTAAAATATTTGTATTTCCAATGCGGAGAACAGATTAGATTTTGGGCTTAAACTTCTGGTTCAAAAATTCAGAAAACATAATTTTTTGAATGATTTTATTGAGATTTTAAGGCGATGTATTTAATAATATATTAGGCATAAATGAACAATTTAATATTAAGTTTAAGTACAAAAGTGATTTAAATTAATTTTAAATATCTTGTTGCAGTTAGAAAATTCCGCTTAATTTAAGCCTATTTTTTAGCACTCCCATCTCTTCACAAATGATTCAAGCTTGACGTACGTACGGAACAATGTATTTTATTAATAAAGAAAGATGTGCGAGTGAACGATCCCTTATTGAAAGGATGCCAAATGCAAGTCCAGACCTCTGTTTCCCACTATTAGAGAATCATTTCTTAATTTTTCTTATCCTAGGAGCGGCGCCTTTTGACTCTAGGTAAGAAATTATTAAATCGAAATGAATATCAGATTTAGAAATTTACCATTTGAAATTATTAATTCACCGAAACTGCAAACAGCGTGAGAAAAAGTTTTATTTTTTCTTCCAATTTTTCTTTCTAAATTCTTATTAGACACTTTGTAATCTTATGAGACATAGGTATATGAGCCAGCGAGGGGTGATCCGCGATTGGAAGTAAGTGTACACCTCTTTTGGAAATATTTTGGAAGTACTTGGAAATATTTGGAAGTACTTGGAAATATTCGAAAGTACTTGGGAATATTCGAAAGTACTTGGGAATATTTGAAAGTACTTGGAATATTTGGAAGTACTTGGAAATATTTGGAAGTACTTGGAAATATTTGGAAGTACTTGAAATATTTGGAATTAGTTGGAAATATTTGGAATACTTGGAAATATTTGGAATACTTGGAAATATTTGGAAGTATTTGGAAATATTTGGAAGTACAAGTGGAAGTAGGTGTACAGCATATTAGGTCGCGGTTCACCCTCGAGAGCCAGTAAACATTACACATAAAAACAAAATGAAAAATCGAAAAAAATCTTTTTAAATTAATTCTAAACTTGATACCTAGAAGGCGGAGCAATTGATGCTTGTTTAATTTTTAGCTGTTTAATAATATAGACATTTTAAATTAATTTCCAATTAAAACTCTTATGAGAATAGCTCAATATCAGTGATTAACTGGTATCCGGTGTATATTATTAAATCAGAACGTTGAATGTTGAATGGCTATTTTAAGAATAATCCAATAAAATGCTATCTATACCTATATTGGCCACGATAAACGAGAAATAAATAGTTTTCCCAATATTAAACGTGAAAGATCCGAAATTCCCCATCAGAGCAAAGATCGGAAATGTTTTTTTTTCTTTTTCTTTTTAATACAATTTTATTAATAAAATCCTCTTAGTTATTGATTATTAAATTTGCAAAGGGTGCCCGGCCGCTCTTGAAAGACCCTTCGAGGTTTGTTATATTGATGAAAACAAGTGGAAGGCCTAAATCGTAGCGTTGACAAACCCCGAAAAAATGAATTATGAACTTTGAATATCGGTTAGAAGAATTTCAGCAAAATTCGGCTTTGATTGGAAATGGGCCATAAAAATCCAAAATTACCCATCAGCTGAAATTCGATTTTATGGAAAACAACAGTTACAGTTCAAGACAATAATAGAAAAGAAACATGATGTAAGTTACAAAATAGTGAACTATACACATTTTCTCACTGAGAGATTTAATATGGAACAAAGTTGGATGCTAGTGACAAAGCCCGTAATACAAATTTTACTAAATAGGTAATAAATTAAGTTCTATTCAGTAAGAAAAACAAGGTTCGAACAAATTAAAACTAACAACATTCAAAGGAAAGTTACATCAAAATTAATTTCATTTCATTTTTGAAAGCCTGCTTGCTTTTATTATAAAAAACGCGGCTACCAAAATAACGATCAAAATCGCTGCACAATCTGGCCAACGGAGCTCTCTGACCTGAGTTATTACGAGATTTATATATGACATATAAAGAATATACCTATCTACATAATATCTATTGATAATTTATATGTGAGAGATTATAGTTTCGAAGTTTTGACCTTCATCATCGGTCTTTTTAATTAGAAATATTTTATCTGTTATTTCTCATGGGTTGAAATATCCGCGATTGGATATAGATAAATTCGTTTTGTTGTTAGAGAAAGCTGGTCAAATAACAAACGATTGCCCATTTGAGAGCAGTTTATATATTATGCACTTGCCTGAAGCTTAAATAATCAAAGGGAAAAGGGAGCTGATCGGTTTTTCCTCACTGGCCCATCCAATATTTTGAATTTTTGGAAACATTTATACCTATTTATAATAATAATCGGCTTGCGCGACGACGTGATTTTTTAAATTTTAAAACCCATTTATGGTACATGACAAATAAAATGTATTAAAATTAGAAAATTTAAATTATTATTTTAAAACACACCACTGAGTCTAGGGGGCGTAGCCTTCTGGCAATTAAGATGCCCGGTCTTTGCAGCTGGTGTAAATATAATTAAGGGACTGGCGACCGACTGATTGATCGCGGAAGGAACACTCGTTTATTGTGAACAAACATGTAATAAAAAACTTAATAAACAAAATTCGAATTCGTGACCAAATTAGTTAACCTAAAATCGAAGTGGCTGCTCATACTTAAAACCGATCTAAACGTAGTAGTTATATTATTTTATAATTTGTTGATTGGGTTCAATAAATAGCTTTAATTTCAAATTAAAAAGATTTTGTTTTGCTGAAAGTAGCAGAGTTGTTGATTCATGAAGAGAAATCAATTAGGTTGTCCTCTACTTAATGCAAATAAAAATATACATATATATATCCAATATAAATATATATGCTACTCTCAGCAAACTAAATCTTTTCAATCAAACTAGAACTATTTAGTCTTTTATATTGATGAATTTCTTGAAAAATTTCTACGGGCTGTAAGATAAAGTTATCATTTTAACAATTTATAGAAGCCCCTTTATATCGGCAACCAGTTTTGCAGGAAGCCTAAGCTCCTCCCCCTCTTGAACAATAGATAGAAACATTTTCCTTGAGACTGCCAATCAGGCTTAAGCCCCGTCCCCCAGTCCCAGGCAGTCCAACTATTCTCTAAAACTCCAGGCTTAGGATTGGCTGTCTCCAATCCCTCCTCTTCTACAAGGCCCAAGTCTGGTTTTCATTCGTTATATAGTCCAGTCAAATTAGAAAAAATAAAAACATTAAACGGTGAAAATTTGTATTTTGATATGCATGTTATTACGGCTTCCCATTAAACATACTAAAAGCCCCTGTCAAAATCTGTTGAGCTCGAGCTATCTTGAAAAAAGATACATTTTTTCAATTTTTGCCTATATCTCGGTCAACTATAACTTTTACGAAAAAATTGTTCAGTTAAAAAATATAGTTTATTAAACTTCCTATAAAAAAGCGTATTAACATTTTTTTTGTTTCTCCAATACTTTACCCTCAACTTTAGCTGTAATGCGACGTTGAATAGAGAATAAAGTCTCTGAGCTCTTGAAACCATTGTCCAAATGGTTTTTGCAGCTTCATGACCTGTAATGATTATGAAGAAATTAATTGAATATTGTGCTAGTATTTCTTTTAATATGTTCAATGGGAAGCTGAAATAAGCATCTATACCAAAATTCAGATCTTTACCGATTAATTTTTTTATTTGTCGAAAATTGGTCTAATTTGACTGGACTATTATGGAGGCATTAGGACGCCATCAAAGAGGATGAAATAGAGGGGAAGGCTGCGTATCGACACAAATGTCATCTGGTAATCGTGAAAGCTTCAACTTTAACGATTATAAATTTTATAAATTTGACTCTCATCATCAGTTATATACCTACCTTTAGATTATAGATTAGAAATATTTTATCTATTATTTCTTATGGGCCGAATTACCCGATTGGATATAAAAAATTGTATTAAGCAGTAAAAACCTCATTGTCTTCTCTTTATTAAAGTTTTTTAGTTCATTAAGTACTACTTTTTCGCACTATTGTGGTTAGATATCGCCAAATCGCTAAGAATGCTTACAGATTTCTGAAAGAGATTTCACTTTTTTCTCAATTTTTATATACGAAAAAGAAATGGAGATGATAAATGATGTATTTCACGTAAAATAATATCGGAAAATGTAGTTTGTAATTTGGCAGAGGGTGCAGGCCTCGAATAGTCCCCTTCGATGTTTGTTATGTTGAAAACGTCCGGCTGGCCAAAGGGTCATAGAGACATAAGAACATTAGACTCTCTTAACTGATGACTGGATTTAGGAGGTAAAGTCTATCTATAGCTTGCAAGTTTGGGGTGGACACCCAATTTGTCATTCTAACGTGGCGGGGCGACCACAAAAGGTTGTCTGGGATGAAGGATTTGCATGGTCCTTCCTTCGTCCTTGGTCCCCGCCCTGCTGCAAGCAAAACGCGACAGGCTTTAGAGTTTTATACAATGTCACATTAATTTATTTACCATAGACTAATGCATGGCGGCAACACTTGATGTACAAAAGCCCTGAACATCCCCGGCAACATAGAATGCGAGAATAAAGTTAACAATAACAAATTTGTTTTAGAAAGCAAATGTAGAAAATGTTTAATGTATCTCAAAAAACAAGGGAGTTTGGTGAGGGGGGGGGGGGGCTGTTTCCAGGGATCAAAGTAAGAAAACAAAAATAAAGGCAGAAAAACAAAAAGAAAAGAATAAGAAAACAACCAAAAACATTGCTGAAATAATAATATAAGATCGAGGCGAGCTGCTTAAATGTGAGAGAGGAAAAACGGGGTCACATACAAGGGGAGAATTTTCACTGATTAACTAATTTTGGGGAATTAATTATCATTTTAATTGAAAAGATTTTGTTTTTCCGAGAGCAGAGTTGTTGATCCATAAAGGGAAATCAATGAGGTTGTTCTCTGCTTGATGCAAATAAACATATACCTACATATAGGTATATGGCTGATTCTCAAAAAAAAAACGAAATTGATGTATTTGCTGATTCCTGTGAAATGGGATTCTAAGTTATCGTAACAAAGAATTTTTTATGAAACTACATCCCTAATAGGCGTACCAAATTATAAAACAGATTTTTTTCTTATTATAAATAAAAAATATAATTCTTCTTCATCGAGTGCCATCCGAAACGAGTGTCGGCGCCTCTCCACATATACCTGTGCTGAGTGTGTTTAGTTGTTTTACACAGATGTACGGGACCTACTTTAATAATATATACAAAAATAAAAAATAAAATATATATATATATTTTCAAATAATTTATGAGAAATTATTTAAAGTTTAAATTTTTATTTAAATCACACATGATTACTTTATAATTATTTATTGAAACAAATAATTACAATTTTAATACAACGTTTCGATCGACTTATTCTGCGATCGTTCTCAAGTATGAGCACCCACTCCGATTATAGGTTAACTGAGCCAATCATGTTTATCTGGGCTCAAAGCCCAAATATACCGACGGCATCAGCGCCCCCTGTCGGATTGAGCATTACATGTTTTTAAAGATTATAAAAAGCAAAAAAATTATATTGACAAATCAAATGATAATAATAGCAATAATAGTACATAACAATTAATTCACTTATCAAGAATGTTATAGTTTACATCGTTGGATTTTTTAATATAAGGTACATTTTGTATATTAACATATTTAAACTTTAATCAAATTAATCACAAAAATAAAAGCTTCAACAGCTTCATTACTGAGAAATTATTTATTTCTTTTTTCCTTAATTTTAGTTTTATTTATTGAATAATTCATTTTCAAACATATATATTGATTATTTACATAATTTTGCTATTTCTACTAATATAGAATAACCTTACATTAAATTAAAGTAAAACTAAATATATATTTTAAAGTGTTTGAAATAGTTATTAAAGTGACAAATTCATTTACATTTATTTGATGTCATCATTTTTCGAAGGCAATGGTTTTGAAATTAGTTCTTCTTCGTCAGAAGAATCACTAGAAGTGCGGCATGAAGAATCTGTACTATCACTTTCAGAGTCTATTAAAAAATCAGCATTTGGGGTTTTATAACATCTTCATAATTGTTCAATTTCTCTATGAAGTCTTTCATTTTCTAACGTTAGTTTATTTAATTTTTGTTTGAAAATAACATCAACGTTAAAATCACTTTTCGAACTATCCACTTTAGAAGTATTTTTCAACTTCGTTTTCAATACATCCACTTTATGTTCTAATTCCATATATTCTTCAACCAGCTGGGCTTTAGGCATATTACTGAGACGTTCCGCATGCAGATCATCATAAGTATTGGAGAATTCCTTTGTTAAAAATTCTTCTTCGTCTTCAGGGGATGAATAAAAATAATCATCTTCCGAATCAACACTAAAACTAGAATCTCTTGCTCTAGCAGGTTTGTTATTTGTATTAGAACATTCAGGATTGGTTGCCGGAGGTTTCAAATGAACGTACAGTTGTTGTAAATCATTATGATCATCCATAAGAAATTGAGTAGTATTGTTGGGGGTGACTGGCTGACCTGATGTGAATATTTCTTCGAGTAAACGTTGAATAGCCCGCTTACTTTCCTTTTTCTGCAGTAGTTTTTTTTGTTGCCAAGATAACTTCGTAGGATATGGTTTTAATTTACGTCGTTTGGCTCGTCGGGTTTTTTTTCTTTTTCTGTTGCGCATTTCTTCTAACTTGGCGGCTTTAATTTGAACTTGGTTCAACTTGTCCTCGCCAGAGGTATCACTGGCCGCTTCTGTTGGATGTTTGACGTCAGCTTGTTTACTGGCATTAATAGGTTCTGTAATTTTACTTATAGAATCTAAATTAACGGCCATTTTTTAATAATTATATAAAACAAACTTCAAAAAATAAATAGATATCACCTTAAAGGACAAAAAATATTATCTTGTAGCGTAAAAATGGGATAAATCACGTAGCAAGGCCTAACACAGACTGATGCTGCAAGCTCTCTAACGCCAAATTTGCTGCCCCGTTGCCACCGTTGCCGTGTTTCATTTGAGAAGCTTTTCCAAAGAGTTAATAGGGAGAGTAGAAACATACAATAAAAAATATAATATACTTTGCCAAATTTAATTAATTATTTAGCTCGTTTTTTTTAGAATTATAAAGTAAATCCAATTTCATTTTCAGATAAAGTAGTATTAATTTTAATTATAACTCTTATTATATTTGCCGATAAACTATTTAATTTACATCGAATTCGGTCATGTTGTTTGCATTACGATTGAAATGGAATTTGTGAGATTTAAAAATCTTGGATTGTTTGTTAGTTTTACACTATGCCATAAAATTAAGTATCTGTATTTTACTACTATTATTTAAGCTATCCCACATTATCCGTAGGCAGTTTCTCCATCTACCAGTAGTCTACAAGCTTTCTTTTACTTTATAAATATGAACAAAGTATAAATGTATTTTTGAAAAAATAAAAAAAAAAATAAAGTAAAGAAAATTTTTGAATTTTTTTTTTAAACTAAATTTTTTTTTTAATTAAAATACTAGGTAGGTTTCACATAAACATAAGATCAACTCAACTAACTCTTCTGAAAATCTTATAATCAAAAACCTTAAAAGAAAAATTACCTCAAACAACCTCTATAATTTCTAAAGCAGACAAAGAACAGACCGAGGGGTGAACGGCGATTGGAATAAGGTGTACACGGTATTTGGAATTATTTGGAATTCATTAGATAATCTATTGTCATCTATTGTCTTCTACTTGAAAATGAAAGTGGAAGTGGAAGTAGGTGTGCAAGATTTTAGCTCGCGGTTCACCCTCGGAACAGACCATTAAAAAATTTATGTGAAACCTACCTAGTATTTTATAACTTTTAAGGATATACGTGTTGGTTCTCTTTTTTTTTTGTGAAACTAACCTCGCATCTTACTCAAGTTTTATTATTATACTAGTATTTTATATTTAAAAATTTTTTTAAAAGTTTCAAAAAAAAAATTTTTATTTACTTTATTTAATGTTTCACCAAGAACCTACACCATTCATCATTGATAACATCATCCCTTAACAAAAATAAAAATATTAAAATGGCTTTTTTTTAGTCTATTGTCGCGCGCCAGTGGATAAGGGTGCGAACATATTATTTGTTTTATTTATAGCGGGCCGTATTATAACCCCGAAAGGATTATAAAAGCCTACTAATGGTATCGTGAACCTCGTAGATCGTGAGTTCTTGTCTCGCACGGCCGTTGTTGGTGGTTGTGTGTCCTGTTGATGGAAAAAAGGTTCGCTACTCTAGGCAAGGGTTTAAATAGAACACATATTTCTTTTACGTAGTTTTTATTTTAGTGTAAGTGGGGTAGTACAATTTTTAGATTCAATTCAATTACTGTCTACATGCTAACTCGCTGCTCACTCTCTACTAACTGACTGCTTGGCTGACTGCCTGACTTCCATCCCCGAACTCTCTGACAGGACCCTGCGAATTTTCCACAGACTTCTGATTGGTTAATACCCTAATGAGTAAGGCGTGGTAACATAATTTAAACGCCCAGTTTTAGAAATTCCTTCCACGAGACATTCTCACGATTTTCTCTTGGCAATTTTGGAAGAATTTCCAAGAATTCAATTTACATCTGGCACTAAGAGCCAGCCGGCCTAAAGTATGAAATCATGTCAATTTAAATTTATTGTTATTCAATTGCTTTCCCCACAATATTGCACCAGCCATTCGTCTATTGTTGAAAAGCACGTTTTTTTATAATAAGAGAAAGAAAGGCCTCAGAGCCGTCTGTCTTGTCAGCCACCTGTCCCAGCAAATATGACCCTTAAACAAATAATTTATTATAAAATAAAAATGCTTTCACCAATTCACCGAATATATATTAAATTTCTAAACATTATGAATTTAATTTATCGAAAATTTATATCGCCAATCTGTGATCGCGACACTATATATAAATAAAGTTAAGGTTTTGTCTGTACATTGCTCCAAATCACGCCAAATTTTGGTTGCACACGTTTCAAGCAAAGTTATGAACAAAAATACCTTCAACAAAATTCCTGTCTGTCTGTATGTTTCCATCGTTTCCGAAAAGTTGCTAACGATTCACGTAAAAACGGCTGAAGGGATTATTATGAAATTTCATATTTACATCAGATGTCTTCTACCTTACGTTTTTAGCTATATAACGTTTTGATATTTTGACACCAGAAGGGGGTTGGGGGAGGGGGGGCGCACGAATAAAAATTATCTAATAACTCCTAAACTATTAACTCTATGGCAGATTATATTATGAGCAAAGTTGTAGGGAATGTGATTTCTGACAACTTTTGTTTCAAAGAATTTCTCCCAAAAAAGGGGGAGGGTCAAAATATGAAAATTCTTGCTCTTGGTCCAAACTCAACCAAATTTTGTATACAAGTTATAACCTTAAGCCCGAAAATGTCTTTTTAAAAAGATTGATTTTTCTTTTGGGTCTTTGAGGACTATATTTATTTTTTGAGTAGAGCTGGGGTGAATTTACTAATATTGAATTTACTAATATTCAATTTACTAATGTTCCTGGATAGCAAGTGATTTATTTAATTTTGACTTTTATCTAATGATTTTGTAATTTTTTGGGAAAGAACGGTTTTAGTATTGAAATCAATCTTTTTAATATTTTTTATTTTTATTTTATTTATAATTCAAAAATTGATTTTACAATGTTATAAAGTTATTTGTTACATGAATGTATAATGTTTATTATTTATTTATATATTGTTTTACAGATTGATAAGTTTTTATTTATATAATATTTATTATATTTATGTTTTAATATTTATTATAATCAAAGTTTTATTGTTCGTTACATACGTAAATTTACATTCATGATTTTACATTACATTCGTGAATTATGATGAGAACACACACAAAGGGAGAATTTGGATAACCGGGGTCTTATGTCCGAAAGTCAAAAAATGTTTATCTGCCCGGGAGTTTTATACTCGTGTAACAATTGATATAATAAGATGAAAATTTCGCACGGGTTATTACCGTTCGCCTTGGTTACGCGATGATACAGCGACCAAGGTCAATTGTCAATTTTTATTAAGGGTTACCTTGAGAGTCCTTGGTTCCTTTACTAGCTCGAGACAGAGGGAGGGCACTTGGTCTTGAGTGACCGAATTTATGTTAGGAACTTGGTAGTAGTTACCCTGGTACTGCGAACTGCTTGGAAAAGAGGGCAGGTGAACCCGTTGCCGAATGGTGAGTTAAGACTGATATTAAGCCTGGCAAAACGGCTCTTTTATATAAATTGAAAATGCTGAATTCGTACTATTCAGTAGGCGCGCGGGTGATTGTGTAGGCGGTATGGAATCAGCCATCAGCGTGAGAATATGTTCTGCTTGGAGATTCCGTTGAGCTAGCAAAAAGGTGGTGACTCCAGGGAAGCCGGAGGCAGGCAGTGAATCGTGGGAAAGTTAACTCCTCCCCCTTAAGCTTGAGGATCGCCCGGTAAATTTTGATTTTCGGGATGAGACTCAAAAATTGTGGCCGGTATCTGTGACAAACTAGTGGTTTCAGTTTTGTCCTTATTGGTAGGAAAGCGAAATACGAAATGATTTTTGTATTTAGTAAAAAGAAAAAATGACCCGAAACAAGTTATAATTACTAACATAATAATGATTAATGTATTTAAGGAATTTTGAATATAGTTAGGGTACCAATCTATTTCGTCAATTTCGTCTTCCTGTACATAGTTCGTTTCTATTCTTGATAAAGAATGAACTTTGGTGGTTCTATTTATAGAAACATATTTATAATTTTTATTGGTTAATAAGGGAATTTGTTTAGTATAGTTAGAGTTTGAAACCATTAGTTTATTGTTAATTAGACATTTATTTATATTGTTTATTTTATATAATCCCATTTTCAAATATTTATGTGTGTTCTCGCATTGATAAAGTATTACATTGTTTTTTTCTACATTTACTATAGCTGTATCCGTATTCGGTACTTTCACTATTATTGGATATTGAATTAATTTATTGAACTGACAATAGCTGTTATTCTTTTTGATAATTAAGTTTTGTATACAGGGTGATGCCTTTTCATTATTGGTTTTACAAAAGAATTTATAATTTATATTCATACAGTAATTAATTTTTAATACATTGCTATTAGTTATAATGAAATTCTGATATAGTTCATCTATAATTATAGGTTGTTTTGTTATAATGGAAACAGGTAATGGGATAAATTGGACTATGGAGAGGTTAGTTCGTTTATAGTTTGCAATTTCCAAAACTATATCGATGTATCCGAAATGAAGTTTACATACTGGTTTAATAAATGATGTAGCTTCCCAATAATTATTAAAATTTATTTCCAAATCGTTGGCTTTATATAATTTTAGTAACTCCTTCATTGAAATTATACTTTCGTGGAGTGTATTTAAGTTACAGAAGGTGAGTGATGTTTCGAGATTTTCTAAAATGTTTATAAATGAATTTGATATTAAAGTTAATTGCGCCAAATTTTGAATAAGTAAATTTTCTGAATTTCTCGCGATTTCATGTTTCATAACCGAAAAAGTATTGGCCAAATTTTGTTCGTTAATTCTTATTTTGTCTAATTGGGTATTAATTTTGTTTATAAGTTCATCGTGAGTTCGGGAAATAATATTGTTTTGAGTTTGTAATTTTCTTTGATTCTGGGATAATTGATTCAGAAGGTGATCGTATCTGTTACGATCTTCTGCGTCCATTGTCCCAGTGACAAATTTAAGTACTGTGCCTAAACCGTTCACTAACCCTCTTTTATTTCTTTTATGGGTAGCTAAATTATTTATTTTTTCATTTTGTGTTTCTAATGTGAAATTTAGTAATCGAAAGTAAGAATCATGTTCTTTATTAAATTTACTTCCTAATGGAATAATTTCTAGGAGGTTCTCAACCGCTTTATTTATTTCTGAATGGGTTTTAAAGGTAAAGTCCAAGTTATAAAAGTAATGTATATAATGAAATTCCGAAAAGAGGTAAGGATGTTCGAATTTAGTGAGGTAGAAGCCGGCGTTGTCAGTAATATCTTCCAAATTTTCTCCAGATATGGTCCCAATAAGTAGGGTTAAAGTCAATCTGAAAAAGGTCAGTCAGTTAGTCGGGGAGTAGACAAAAATTTTGATTTTTGTGTTTCTAAAAATGTTATTTATTAAATGTTCTACATCCTTCCAGTCGAGTTTGTCTAGACCGCAGCCGATCTTGGGTATTGCTAGTCTAGTGATATTATTAGTCATAGAATGTCTTTTAAGTTTAATTAAGGAGGATTTCAAGTTTTCTAATTTTGGTTTTTCGTAGCTAAATTTTTTAGTGATTAAATAGTAGACAACCCTACTTCTTTGTTTCAATATTCCGACGTCTCCTACTTCAAGTTTCTGTTTTTTCAGAGTTTCGATGTTATTAAATTTTTTTCGAAAGGTTACCGCTATTCCTGCACTCATGTTTAGGTCGGCAGCGACACAGTGAGCTAGGGAATAGTTTGGGGGTGCATCAAATAGGTTGCCTCGTATATACGTGATAATTTTTTCTGGTTCTACACGGGAGAAATTAATCGAATGAATTGGGGCAGTGTTTCCGGGATCTCTTAATTTTCGAGGTCTTTTTATAGTCGAGAGATGAATTTTTTCAGTTTTATTATGGGTGCGTGGAATAATTTTACCTAACTTTAATTTTGGGTCTACTAATTTCAGAGTTTCAGGGTCATATTTATTTTTTGTCTTAATACATTTTTGTTTGTTTTCAACATAGACTTTCTCAGGAATTTCTGGTAATTTTTCGCGATTTTTGTTAAATGTGGAGATAACTTTTTCTTTGCCCGTGTCTAATATTTTTTGGATATTTTCATATAACAATTTTGAATTTTCTTTATGCATTTGGCAGTAGTCTGAAATAACGGGTTCTTTGGAATTAATTTTGAGCGGTGTATCATCGTCGATATGTCCGCTTTTTATTTCGAAAGGCGTAAAATTTGTCGCGGAATGTTTAGTGTTATTGTAAGCTATTAAAGCATATAATACTTTGGTCGAAATGGGTTGGTTTTTAAAATTTTCTCTATTATTAAATAATCGAATATGTTCGATAAGAGTAGAGTGAAATCGTTCCACAATTCCATTAGAGGATGGGTTTTGTGGACAGGTGAACCTAATATCAATTTTGTGAAGTTTTAGGAACTCCTGGAGGAGATTATTTTTAAATTCTCTACCGTTATCTGAAATAATTAATTTAGGAACGTTATTCATTGCGAAGTATTCTAATAATTTATCGACTACTTCGGTTGGCTGAAGTGATTTTAACGGGTAAGCTTGTGCGAATTTAGAAAAGGAGTCCACTATTGTTAGAAATTTCTGGTTTTCCATCGAGAGGCTGTCCAGATGTAAGATTTCGAACGGGCGTTGTGCTGTAGGGACCAAATTTAGTTCGAGTTTCAGAGGGTGTCTATCGTACTTGGATTTTTGACATATATCGCAGCTGTTTACATATTCTGTGATATCCTCTTTTAACTTAGGCCAAAAATATTTATTTTTTAATTTTTCGTAGGTTTCGGATATGCCACGATGATTTGTTTTCCCTGTGTGGTAATTTTCTAGAATCTCGGTCCTTTCCTCAGGATCCTCGATATCTCTTAACAGGTTATTTGTTCTAAATATTTTTAATTTTGCAAAGTGCTTAGCGATAATTGGTTCTAATTTTTCGAGAGTATGGGCGTCTGAGTAAATGTAGTAATTACATGAAGGCGCGGTATAATTTTTTAGAAAGTTTATAATGTCGGGTTCGAAATTTTCTACTGATAAATTGACTATGAACCTTTGAAATTTTTCAACAAATAATTTTTTTATCTGAATTGAAGTAGCTGGGTCGTTAATGATTTTTAGATGAATTTGATTTGAAAAATGGTTAAGGGGTTTGTCTATTGCTTTAATTAATTTTGGCGGTGGGGTTTGAGATAGTTGTCTGTCTAAGTTGTCTAATGTGTCAGGGCTAATAGATACTGGGGGTTCAGTGTTTTGGTTTAAAATTTCTACGGGATTTATTGTTGTAAGTGAGGGGAAGTAGTAGGAGGGTTTGGTATAATACTTTCATTTAATTCCCGTTCCAAGTTTTGTATTTCATTCGGATCTATTGGCGTAGTTAAATTTTGAGGGTTATTTATCCATTCGTAGAAATCGATGGTTTTCCGAACGTTTACGTTGATATCTGCGGGGTTTCGAGATAAAGAATCTGCTACATAATTTGTGGAGCCTTTTTTATAGTTTATGTTGAAGGTGTACTCACTTAATTTTGTTCTCCATCGAATAAATTTAGAATTTGGATCTTTCATATTAAATAACCACTGGAGAGGTTTATGATCACTAAAAATTTCAATTTTTCTGCCAAAAATATACGGCCTAAAGTACTTTGTAGCGTATACTATCGCTAGAGCCTCCTTTTCAATCGTACTATAGTTAATTTCTGCGGGGTTTAGTGTGCGGCTTGCATATGCGATAGGTTTGTCATGACCCATTGGTCCTTGTGACAATACTGCACCTATAGCATAGTCTGAAGCGTCGGTTGTGATGTTAAAAGTTTTTGAATAATCTGGATATTGCAAGAGGGGTTCATTAGTCAAGAGTTTTTTACAATATTCGAAACAATTTTTGTATTCAGGGTCTGAAATATTAATTTTTGCAAATTTTTTTGTTAATTTGGTGAGTGGCTTAGTTATTCTCGCGAAGTCGCAGATAAATTTCCGGTAGTAACCCAAAAGTCCAAGAAAAGATTTAATTTGTTTGACCGTAGTTGGAATAGGAAAATTTTTAATAGCTATAATTTTGTCGGGGTTTGGTCTTACACCTTCTGGTGTCACTAGGTGACCTAGGAAGGACACCTCCCGTTTTAAGAATTCACATTTATCTAATTGAATTTTAAAGTTTGCTCTATTGAGCCTATCGAATACCAAATTTAGTCTGCCGAGGTGTTCTTCGAGGCTACTAGAGAAAACTATGATGTCGTCCAAATAGACGAGACATATTTTATTGAGTAATCCTCTCAGAATGTTGTCCATAACACGTTGAAACGTGCTAGGGGCATTTTTTAATCCGAAAGGCATTCTTCTATACTGATAATGGCCATGGTCAGTATTGAATGCTGTTTTCTCTTTGTCGGCCGAATTCATCTCAATTTGATGAAATCCGCTGGCCAAATCTAGGGTCGAAAAATAATTGCATTTACCTAATTTATAAAGAATTTCATCTATATTGGGTATCGGATATTTATCGTCGATTGTTTTTGTATTAAGTTTACGGAAATCGGTCACGAGTCGCCACTTTTGTTTACCCGAGGCATCAGGTTTTTTACCAACTAGCCAAAGGGGTGAGCTCCATGGGCTATAAGAGGGCTCTATTATATTTTGTGCTAAAAATTTTGAAATTTGTCTTTCGACTTCTTGTCGATGAATTTCTGGAAGCTTAAATTGTTTTGTGTATACTGGAATATCGTCGGTGGTTCGAATGAAGTGTTTAATTTGATTTGTAAAGGTTAGGGGTGAGTTTTCGTCATAAATTATATTTTTATGTTTTTGGATTAATTTTGCAAGTCCGAATTTTTCTTCGTTGTTTAAATGTTCAACTCGAAATCCTGAAAGATCAACTTTAAGGTTGTTCATTGTTGACATTTTCGATTTGACATTTAAATAATGAATTTTAAAAGTTCTCTTTTTTGTGATTAATTTGTCATTAATAAAATCGAATTTTGCCTGAATTTTCCGAATATTATCAAGGCCTAATAACATTTCAAACTTGGAATGAAAATTATATAGGTGAAATACAAGGGGAATTTTATTATTAAAAATTTCGAAAAATGGTCGTTTTATTGCAAAATTTTGTTTACTAGAACCGTGGGCAGATGTTACAATAATGGGGTTAAAAGTGATTTGATTTTTAAAAATTTTATTTGCTAATCTAGGATTAATATATGAATGTGTACTTCCAGTATCTATGAATATTTTAATTTTTAATGAGGGGTGGATTATAAAGGGTAGTTCTGGAGGAGTCTTTTTGTCTAATAGGGAATGTGTTTCTATTTTGGAGAAATTTTGGAGGATTTGTTTAGTTTGTTTTATATAAGTATTTAAACTTGATCTTGTGGAGGGTGATTTTCGGTAAACTGATTTTGCTGTTCCGAGGCCGGTTGGTCTAAAAAATTTGCGTCGTTTTCGTCTAAAAAATTTCCTTCATTATAATTTAAATTTTGGGGTCTGTTTGATTGGTTTATAAAATTTTGTGCAAAACCTCGTCCAGAGGGAGGGTTTCTATAATTTCTGCCTCCTCTGTTAAAATTATTTGGTCGACGAGGGGTAGTAATAGTAGGAGGGTTATTTCGAGGTGTAAAGTGCTGTCTGGGGGTAAAATTTTGTTGGGGGTAAAAATTTTGGTGTGGGGTAAAATTTTGTCTTGGTATAGAATTTGGTGCGAAGTTATTTCTACTTGGACCAGGGCTTTTATGTATATTTATTGGACCAATTTTTAGTTCTTTACTATAGGAATTTTTCATTACTGAAAGGGCTTCCTCTAAAGTTTTGGGGTCTTTAGTTCTAATAAGTGAGCCTAAGGGGTCATTTAGACCTACGAGGAATGACTTTAAAGCTAAACGGTGAGCTAGCCCCATTAGCTCAGGTTCTGAATTATAATTTAGTGTATAATAATTGTATAAGAGATTTAATTTTGTTTGGATAATTTTATAAAATTCTAATGGTGAAGTACCTACTTGTTTACAGTGAGTTAAATCGATAATGAGTGTGGTATCTTCCCTCTTATCTGCGTAGCTATTTATTAGACAATCCTTTAATTCCCTCCATGTATCAAAGTTCTGTGCGTTTATGAATAAAGCGGCTTCTCCCTGAATTTTATTCCTAACCCTTCCAATTATGTAGTCTTGTAGTCCATCCCTATTATCCTCAAAGAATATATTTAATACTTTCTCCGTCTGTACAATGAATTGGGTGAGGTTGTCTATTTCACCGTTAAAGATTGGTATAATTTCTAGATATTCTTTTATTTCCTGAATTCTACTATTAGGGTAAGTAGGAGCTGGTACAGATGGGAGATTTTTGATTAGGGATTGAGAATATATTTTGTGTATTAGTGTCGTGGACTTGGGGGGTGGGAGCTATACTAGAGATGGGGGCTGAAACGGAAGGGGTAGTATTTGTGGCGGTAGACATATTGAACTTTTATCAAAAATCTTAAAATTATTTATTATTATTCAGCGTATTGTCAGTAAAAAAAATTTCTTAAAATTAATTAAAAATAACAATATTATAATGATTAAACTTTTATTTATATTTTCTAGCTATTTTAATTACTTGATTTTATTAAAAAGATATATTATTTTATATTTATTTTAATTAGAGGGGTAATTTTCTTTCTTTATTTGTTTATTTTATTCTTTGTTCTATTCTCTATTTCTGTCTAGTAAGCTCTTTATTGACCTACTTAATATTTCTTAACCTATCGTAATTCTGTTACGTAATGCTTGACCTATTTTTCTTCTTTGTTTGTTTTTATTGTCTGACCTACTTATTATCTGATATCTTATGTTTCTCTCTGTCTTTTTATTGACCTATATTTGAATCTCTTTATACTTATTTCTACCTCTGACGTAATCTCTTTGTTTACTTGAATCTATCTCTGTTTATCTATTTATTATTTATATATTTCCTTCTCTTTCTTTAAACTACAATTGAGTCTCCCTATTTCTGTTTTTTAAAAAAAGAAACCCGCAATTACAAGACTTTATTCGTTTTGCATTTGATTTAGTCAAAATAATTACAAAAACACTTTAATATCCTGATTTGGTTATTTATTTTTCATTATATTTCCTATCAGTAATATAGTGTTAGACTCAATATTTATTTACTCGTAATATTTTCCTCAATATTTCTTTATATATAACCTATATATTTCTTTATTTATTTATATCTCTGTATTTCCTTTCTATATTCATTTACTATACTTTATATTTTTATTTTATTATTTATTAATATAAACTTCAATATTTCTTAACACTTTTCACTACTGTTTATAGTTAAATTTTGGTTTACTCACAGGTGTGTCTTGTAGAGGTGCATATTTCTTTTCAGGTGAGCTGTTGATTCACTTTTTTATTATTTTTTTTTTTTTTTTTTCACTTTCACTGGGGTTAAACACTTGGGGGTGAATCACTTAGGGGTAGGTCACTTGGGGGTAGGTTGTTTTTTTAATATTCACGAATGTAATGTTAAATTTGTTTGGGCGCCAAAAACCGATTCTTTTCCTTCCCAATTTACTTTAGGCTTGCAGTTTCGATATGACTGTTCGCAAGAGTCAGTTATAACTTTAGTGAACACAAGTCCTATGGAAGCCAGTTATAGGCTTACGAACGTGACAGTTATAAGTCTTTGTTCGCTGGGTGCTAGTTATGGTGTTAGTTAGTAGCTAGCGTCAGTTATAAGTGACAGTTATAAGTGATAGTTATAAGTGACAGTTATAAGTGATAGTTATAAGTGACAATTATAAGCGACAGTCATAGGTCTCTGTTCGTGGGTGCCAGTTATAACCTTAAGCCCGAAAAATGTCTTTTTAAAAAGATTGATTTTTCTTTTGGGTCTTTGAGGACTATATTTATTTTTTGAGTAGAGCTGGGGTGAATTTACTAATATTGAATTTACTAATATTCAATTTACTAATGTTCCTGGATAGCAAGTGATTTATTTAATTTTGACTTTTATCTAATGATTTTGTAATTTTTTGGGAAAAGAACGGTTTTAGTATTGAAATCAATCTTTTTAATATTTTTTATTTTTTATTTTATTTATAATTCAAAAATTGATTTTACAATGTTATAAAGTTATTTGTTACATGAATGTATAATGTTTATTATTTATTTATATATTGTTTTACAGATTGATAAGTTTTTATTTATATAATATTTATTATATTTATGTTTTAATATTTATTATAATCAAAGTTTTATTGTTCGTTACATACGTAAATTTACATTCATGATTTTACATTACATTCGTGAATTATGATGAGAACACACACAAAGGGAGAATTTGGATAACCGGGGTCTTATGTCGAAAGTCAAAAAAATGTTTATCTGCCCGGGAGTTTATACTCGTGTAACAATTGATATAATAAGATGAAAATTTCGCACGGGTTATTACCGTTCGCCTTGGTTACGCAGTGATACAGCGACCGGAGTCAATTGTCAATTTTATTAAGGGTTACCTTGAGAGTCCTTGGTTCCTTTACTAGCTCGAGACAGAGGAGGGCACTTGGTCTTGAGTGACCGGGTATGTTAGAGACTTGGTAGTAGTTACCCTGGTACTGCGAACTGCTTGGAAAAAGAGGGCAGGTGAACCCGTTGCCGAATGGTGAGTTAAGACTGATTTTAAGCCTGGCAAAACGGCTCTTTTATATAAATTGAAAATGCTGAATTCGTACTATTCAGTAGGCGCGCGGGTGATTGTGTAGGCGGTATGGGAATCAGCCATCAGCGTGAGAATATGTTCTGCTTGGAGATTCCGTTGAGCTAGCAAAAAGGTGGTGACTCCAGGGGAAGCCGGAGGCAGGCAGTGAATCGTGGGAAAGTTAACTTACATAATCTAGAAGGCTAGAAATGAAAAAACTGGGTAAATATAATTATGTTCAAGTAAATACCCTAAAAATCATTCCCTCACTGTGTCCCAAACGCCAAATTCACATAGATTCAAAGATCTAATTCCGAAAAGCTTTTTATAACTGTTTGCTATCTATTATTTATTCAATATAATATAGTACTGGCTGTACATAAATGTGTATATAGTTTAAACACGACAAACGGAAAAGTCAAAAAATATATTTTTAAATTCGTCCTTAAAAAACGAATCATTTCCTCACCATTGTGTAAAAGTAACCTAGGAGCAGAATGTTTCAAACTATATAATAACTACATAGGGGCTATATAGATTTTCGAGATCTATATAGGCACTATATATTTACTATATATTTTGAAACATTGTGCTACTAGGGTAGGACTAAACCATAATTTCAAATTATATAGTGAACGTTTCCTTTTAGTTTTTAGAAGTTAGCAATATTGATATTATAAAAATATACTCAGACTGCAGACTAGGCTATGAGTGATAAGATTTAGTGTTAAAACTATTAAAAATAAAACTTTTTCCAAAGTTTAGCATTTTGGGCCATCATTCCTTCACGCCGTGTTGTAAAAAGTTAAGTGCTTATTTATGTATCATTTATCATATATTTGTATGTGTTCCTAGAATTAATAAAGTATCGCCTATTCACATAGGAAATTATAAGGTTATTTTTTCTACTTTTGTGCAATAATGTTTCGTTTTCTCATTCCCTCACCTCCCTCATGCAAATTGTTGGTGTTGGTGTTCTAAGCGACGGTCCAGTAAACCAGTACAAGAACAAGTTTATATTCCATGTTGTCTCTCACCATTTATCATATATTTTTCCGGGTATCACATATTTTTTGGAACTATTCAGAACCCATAACTATATGGACCACCTCACCCCCTTTAAACTAAAAAAAGTTGGGGATCACTATAGCGTTTTAGAACAATTAGTCCATGTACTATCAAATTTATAAAAGAAATTCCATAATAATTTTAAAAAAATTATCAAATTATCGAAGTCATTTTTCGATTTTTTTGAGAATCAGCTATATACCAAATTTAAATATAAATATATGTGTAATTCGCATTTGGTACTCAGTAACTCTAGTGACAAGTGAGAACCAAATGCCAATTGCATTCATTCTATACTTGGTAGCCTTAATTGAAAAGTTTTGTTTTTGCCGAGAGTAGCAGAGTTGTTTCTCTTTGGTAACCTTGAGTCTACATGTGTTCATGAATGCCGATATATATATATTATTCTATTAAAAAACACTTATTACAGGAATCGTTTTTTATGTCTAACCCCACCTCCAAAGAAGTTACAAATAGAATAACTTAATCGGATCCATGAGATATGCAATTTATTATTTGGAAGTGATTTGTATATTAAATATATTATTTTTAAATTTCTTACAAGATTTCAAAAAATTTCAATTAATTTGCAAAAAGATTTTTTTCTTCAAATAAAATATCTAGCAGGAATCAAAATGAGCGGCCATAAAACAAACTGCTCTGCACAGCTAATTACAAACAAATTGATTTAGGTTAGCCAATCACTTTGTTGAAATGTCATTCGCTTATTCGAGGAACTTGCCACGAACCAATTCTTCTTCCTCCTTGCTATTTAAAAAAAAAAAGAAAAAAAAACTCCTCTATTTACCTTTAGAAATGAATTTCGAGATTTTTCATTGAATGAAAAATTCAAGCGAATTCTTGACACAGATCGTCAATATGTTTCATATTAAAAATATGGTAATATTTCATCTGCTTTTCTATATTAAGAGTCCCATATGGAAAGAAAGACATGCTGTTACTATATCAAGCTTCTCATTCATTATCTTGGCAGTTTATTTCTCTCTTTTGACATAAAAAATTTGCACTCTTCTGCGATAGAATTTCTCATATCAATTTGCCTATAATTCACCAGAGATTCGTATCTAGAAGTTTTTTTATCAATTCCTTTGTATACATTTAATTAATTTCTTAAAATAAATTATTTTAGCTTTTGTCTCTTTAAAAATTAAAAATAGTTTTAAAAAAAATTTACGAACCGGTTTGACACGCAGACCAGTGGTTCTTAGCCTTATACTGCGCCCTTTGTAGTTATTTTTATTCTAATGAACGAATCGCTCAACCGCACATTAAATAATAAAAATGTGAAAACTTTTTCAAGACTCGGTCACTAGAGCTTCTCTATAGTAATTATTAATCAATTTAAATTGATCCTTTATGTGTATACTATAACATCCTCTTAAAATCTCAATAAAATACCTAATTGAAAAAATGATATTTTCTGCCTTTTGGACGAGATATTGCCAAAATCTAATCAGTACTATGTATTTTGATACAAACTAACTTTTTAACTTTCCGTTCTTAGGTTATCGTGGGTATCGGAATTCAGACACACAAAGAGAAAAAAATCATATTTTGTATGATGTAACTTGAAACGTAGGATTATTTCAAAACATAATCATTTAGTATATATACATACATGTATATAGATGATTGTTTATTTGAAACAAGAAGAGGTCACCCGCTTTGATTTCTCTTAAAAACATCTCTGCTACTCTCGGTAAAAATCTTTCAATTTTAATCTAATTATGTATCCATTAAAAATGGACCTTATCAAAACAAAAGCAATAAGAAAGTCTTGATTCTAATTTGCTCGAAAATGCATTGTGTCTTTACTGAGTTGTAAATGGCACTGCGCATTTACAATAAAGATAGTTCATTAGTAGTTTTCCAACTAGTACGCCACTTGTATAGTTCGCGGAACTCTATATTCCAAATAACACCGTTTAAGAAGTAGGTACCCACTGACGTCAGTGGTGGCACCAGCATATTATTTTCGGTTGGACGACGCCCAGCAGAAAAATTTGAAGAGTGAGAAATGAGGTGGACAGCAAAGATTTTCATTATTTTTGGTAATTCAGATTTTTTGTACCTATAATTTAGATATTCTTTTTAAATAGCTTAGGTATAATGTGAGGCGACTGTGGGTCAGTGGTTAGCGTGCCGGGCCGCTGAAGTACGCTGGTTCGAGTCTGAGTCTCGGCAGATATTTGAAGTCGCCTCATCTTGGAAAGCAATGTCAACCTACCAAGAGAATAAGTGCCTAGTAAACTCTGCAAACTAGCCGTTCGGAACCGGAGTTAAAGTAGGTCCCGTATATATGTGTAAAAACAACTAAACACACTCAGCACAGGTATATGTGGAGAGGAGCGAAACGTCAGGGAGACCTGATGGCACTTAAAGAAGAATGTATAATCTAAAATTTGTTTATAAACCCTATAATATAATATAGATGGTTTTACATTTTTTGTTTTTTCAACTCGATTTTTCAATAATGTTTGCTTAAATGCTCAATTCTCCGGCAGATTGGGCTTGGTTGGGCGATATCAAATTGAGGTTGGCAGCTCGTCCAACAGTGCGGCCACCCCTGGCGCCGCCATTGATAATTAGAAAGATAGGAAATCATCTGGCGGAAGATGGTCGTCAAATTTTAAACATAACGAAAAATTAAATTAGGGAAGGAAGAGAAGATTTTTTATTATAGACAAAAGGATCAGCCGGGGTTCGAACCGGAGAACTTCGCATGATTGTTTGTGATCGATTGGGAGGCGTTTTGAATATAATTATGAAAAATATTCGTTAACAAGGACGCCTGTAGGGTAGGCTAGTAAGATCCAGAGGCGTCATTTTGGTTGCATAAAAACAGGCGGACAACTCTCTAGACCAGGGGTCGGCAACCTGCGGCTCGCGAGCCACATGTGGCTCTTTCGATGTCAAGATGCGGCTCTCCAGTTCCATGCTCAAATATTAGTAATTATATTAATTTATTTTCGAAACTCATAAAAAAATATTATACTGCAAAAAAAATACTTCAAACAGGATAAAAACACTCAACAGAGAACACTGAGAATAGGTGGAGTAGAGACAATAAGAAGTCAAATTTGGAGAGACACTTCACTACAAAACATACCCGATTCGCTGCTAAATATCCAACCGGTGACGCACAGAAAAAGCTGTTAAAGAACTTCATAAACAAGAAATAATTCCTGTAAAGATTTTATTCCTGGAATACCTTTATTGGTACTCCAATATTACTACCCTAAGTTTTTCCCCAAATCTGTGTTGTGGAAATTTTTCTACGTTCCTCAAAATGAGAAAATTTCGGACTTTTTTCAGTTTTTCTTGAATAACTCTAAAACAGCTTATCAAATCAAAAGATCATTATTAGATAAAGTAAAAGCTCTTTAAATTACGCATAAAATTATAAAGATTTAATCTGTCCGGAAAATGTAGAATATCTATAAATCTAAGAGTTTTATCAAAAAAGTGATCCAAGTAAACGTTCAAATAAATACAATTTTCTAGACAATGAGATAGGAATCAAGTTTCTATGATGAGTTATTTTATGAAGGAAAAACTGCGATTATTTGCAAAAAATTGCATTTTTTCAAAACTTTAACCTCATGTTACCATTATCCAATTAATATGAAACTTCATTTAAATTGTAGAAAATTTAATCTAGTTTAAAATTGTATAGATTGATCTTTGGCGAAAACGTGCTCCTTCATGGTCAAAATAGGGAAAAATCGAAAAAAGTACGAGTTTTAGGGATATTCAAGTGATCCCGGGGGCTGTTTTTTGGCAGGGGCTTAGTACTGGTTCTACTGAACATAAATAGATGAAATTTTTATAATTTTATGCGTAATTTAAAGAGCTTTAATTTATCTAATAAGATCTTTTTGATTTGATAAGCCGTTTTTGAGTTATTGAAGAAAAATTGGAAAAAGTCCGAAATTTTCTCATTTTGAGGCGCATAGAAAAATTTCCACAACACAGATTTGGGGGAAAACTTAGGGTAGTAACTGCAGCAATAAAATCTCTACCGGAATTATTTCCTGTTTATGTCATTTTTTCACATAATTTGCCTAGGACTACAGCTTACATTAATTCCGGGAAAATATTTTTTTTCTAGGATCGCGTGGTATGTTGTGGGTATTCCAAATTTAAGTTTGCCACCTCAAAAGTGTGGGGGACAACTTTGGTGGTCGAAATACCTCGAAATTATCGGACTTTTTCAATTTTTTTCGCTTATAACTCGAAAACAGTCCATGTTTTGTAAATAACCGTTCTATAGTAAATTAAAGTGGAAGAAATTTCGCGTCGATTAAAAAAATAGAAAATTGATCTTTGACTTTCGAGGTCGCGAACTTAGATTTGACATACCCCACTATATCAAGCGATCCTAGAAAAAATCTTTTCACGCAATTAATGTGAGCTGAGACCACTTTTTGGATCCTCTATTTACTAGACGACAGACAAATTAGACCGAAAAAAAGGCCGCGCTACCTAATAAATATGCACAAGGTGGAAATAATTTTAATCGACGTTAGGCATCCCAAATAAGAGTTATATGAGTTTGCGACGGTTTCTGGCTGGTGCTAAATTCTTGAGGGCCTAAAATCACGAAAATTTTGGACTTTTTTCAGATTTTTGCTTATAACTCGAAAACCATGCGATCTACCGAAAATTTCACTTTTACCAAAATGAAAGACCATAACGTTAAAGAAAATAGAACGAATAAAGTTAAAATCGGTTCAGCCGTTTAGCCACAATTAATCGTCAAATTTAGGAAATTTTGGCGGAAAAGTTAATTATGCTTATTAGGTGGTCACAAGAAACCACATTTCGAATTTTTGCGGTGACCCCATAATAGTTGCCAAATGGCTAAAAAATTAGATTGGCAAAGTTTCATCTTAATTGAACAACGGTAACCCGTGCCGCAATGAAGTTAAAGTTTTTGAAAAACTGCAAAAAATTGTAGCTTTTCATTCATAAAATGAAAACCACTCATCCTAGAAACTTGATTCTTATCTCATTTTCTAGGAAATTTTGATGGCTTGAAGTTTACTTGAGCCACTTTTTTGTTAAAACTTTTAGATTTGTAGATATCCAGCATTTTCCAAGACAAGACATGATCCGCCCTCATTGCGGCACGGGATACCTTTGTCCAATTAAGATGAAACTTTGCCAATTTCTTTTTTTAGCCAATTGGCAACTATTAGGGGCAGCACCAAATTTCGAAGAGTGGTTTCTTGTGACCACCTAATAAGCATAATCCAATTTTCCGCTAAATTGGTAAAAATTGCCTATTTTTGAAGATCATTTGTGGCAAAACGGCTGAATTGATTTTAACTTTTAAGTTCATATCCGGGGTGAAATTTTATGCTCTTTCATTTTGGTAAGAATGAAATTTTCTGTCAGACACATGGTTTTCGATTTATAAGCGAAAATCTGAAAAAAGTCCGAAATTTCCGTGGTTTTTAGGCCCTCAAAAATTATAAATGAACTAAAATTCATATCGCTCTGTGATTGGTGCTCAGACGATACGTCTGCCTCCTGGCTGCAAATGTGGCAAGTACTGGTGGCAAATCGGCCCCACTCCCCCCCCCTGGATCCGCCCTTGAGTTCTATGCTAAGTAACTGGGCGCAATCTTCAAATAATGTAAATCTGGCAAGCTTTCCAATATCACTACAAATTGCAAAAAGAGGGAAACCATTCACATATAGTGAGTATGTCAAAGATTGTTTCATACATGGAACTGAAGAACTGTTTCGTGATTTCAAAAACACAAAATCAAAGATTTGTCATTATGTGTTAAAACAGTATAAGATAGAAGTGCTAAAATGTCTTCAAATGTAACACATATGCAAGTGGAAGACGTTCAACTGGCTTCTGCTTTATCACTTTCTATGGATGAGTCTTGCGACTTAAAAGACACAGCACAATTTACCCTTTTCGTCAGGTCTATGTCGTCCCAAGCTCCCAAGGTCCAATTGCTTGCTGCCGCTCTCAGACCAAACCCGTGGAGAAATAGCAAATAAATATAATAAAAAGTAAAGTAAGAAGCCAACTAACAAATAAAAATCTAGACGCGTGCTTGAAACTGAAAACAACAAGTTATGAGCCAGATTTAACCAAACTTTCAAAAGGCATGCAAGGCCAATGCTCCCATTGATGTAACTATCTATTATTCAATAATTATAGTTATATTATTTGATTACTAATTTTATTATTCTAGCAGAGCTAGCTAAAATACTTATAATATGTTTTATGTGAAACATTTGTATGTTTTATATGATTAAATATTATTTCATATTTAAAGCTATTTATTTTAAATCAAAAATCAAATTTATATACCTAATCCTAATCAAATATCATAATATTGAAACAAAAATGTTAGTGGCTCTTTAAAAACTGGGAAATTTTGTAAATTGTAACTTTTGGCTCTTTCGTCTCAAAAGGTTGCCGACCCCTGTCCTAGACTATTCTTACGTAATAGTACCTATCTAGCTTTAGTTAAGAGCAATATATTAAAATTATTTTAGACTTTGAATTCAGGTAAAAAGGTCGAATTTCATTTGCAGCCAGAAATGAATAAACAGAAATAAAATTAAATTTATTTTTTGTTCATCGTTTTTACCCACTCCTGCCATCATCAAGTCAACGATATGCCCAAAGTTTTGAAATTAAACAGAGATAGCTTTTTCTCTTGTTTTTTTTCTTATTTTACTATATTTTGTTATTTATTAATAAAAAATTAAAATTAAAATCACCGCTCCGTTAAAATTGTAGACTGTTTATCAAGATTTTATTTATCCCTGGATCTTTGTATCATGTGAAAAGTGAAATCCTATTCCTATTTCTACTTCTCAGGAGTCCTAAAGATTATGGACTCGCAATAAGTTAAAAATTATTCTTCTCTAAAATTTTTTCCTGATCAAATCCTAAGCTTGGAATGCCAGATCGGTTCCCGATAAAGCTCTCCCCGAACTGGTCCAACTGCATAACAAGTAAACTATGTGCCCGACTAAGCATCCTGATCGGGTCTAGTTAGAAAAAAATTATTGAACATATTTTTTTGCCCAGAGAAGCAGAGTTGTTGATTTATGAATAGAAACCAATGAGGTTCTCCTCTGTTTGATTCAAATAAACATATAGCTACATACGATATATGTATAATTAATACATATATATATGTAAATTTGAAACCAGCGCAAAGGCCATCAGCGCTAGCAGCGACCTCAACGGGCAGAGGAGAACAGAAGACACAAGATCCCACATTCAATTTATAAGAGTTTATAAAATAAACATTAGAATAATATTTCTAAGTAAAATATATAATTCATTTACTCAAAGAATAACTAAGGACTTTAAATTTTGATTCTCCTTTTTAGCCGAATCAATTTTTATTTACCAAAGAAAAATCCTGAGACAATACAAAATTACATATATATGTATTTATTCACATCAAGCAGAGGAGAATCCAATTGATTTTTCTTACAATTTCTACAAATAAACAGATAAAAAAAATGGTTAAAACTGATTTTTTTATGTCAGACAACTAACGGAACAGGAGGGTCGAGTTCAAGCCCTGTTCATCGGAAAAAACTTAAGCGGCTTTAATCTGGCCCCTATATACTAATTTTCACTGAATCACACACAGAAATATGTAAAATCAAAAGTACAACACCACATCTAAAAAACGTTTTTATTCGAGACTAAAAAAATAATAAAAAAAAATAAACATTTTGGACAAATTTAATGTTATTGTAGCTCAACGGAAATTCCAAGTGGTTTGCATTAATTCCGGATTAATATTCTATTAGCTGAATCTGTATAAACAAAAAAAAAATATCGTCTATATAATCGATTTGTTTAAAAATTCTACTGATTAGTTCGATGGTTGATGAAAAGAGGCGCCGTCGTTAAAGAGCCCAACGTAACCCTAATTTAATTTAAGGAACACCGAGAATTCCTCCATTGGCTCTGAATGTATAAACTTAATAGAGAGAAATATTTCGAGGTAATTCTGGTCATGACCCACCTCTGCATGCGGAGGGTAATAGCGCCTGGGAAAGTATTTGTAGACAGAAAGAGAAATTAGGCCATTTAAGACGGTTGGAAAATGAGGTGCGATTCTTCAAAAACCCTCGCATCTTCTCTTTGAAAACTTTTCTCATCTTTTCAAAATTTAATCAACGAAAAAAAAACTTTACATCTTCATTATTTTATTTTCAGGAGAGAATTTCTACCTACAAAATTACAAAAATTCGAATGTAAAACAATATATTTATAAAGATAAATCAATAGTAAAGAGAATAAAAAAGGATGTCAAACAAGCAATTTAGCTAGCTTGTCTAGACAATTAAAAACGAATTTTATATACCCACTCGGGTATTGACCGGAAGTTAACATTTACATGAAAGATTTTTCGTTTTTTTTTTTTTTTGTTGTTGTCCTTGATTCATTAATTAAACAATATATATTTAATTGTTTAGTTATTTAAAGTTTTTAGTAATATTATATTTTAAAGTACTTTACCCTAGAGTAAGATAGTACTTTTTTAATTCTTTCAAATTTATTCATTTGATTGGTTTAATATAGTTCATGGTACAAACTTCAATAATGGAATGTAATAAGGTTATTCCTCTAGTATTAGATAAGGATCAATCGTTATTTTTAATTATAAGTCAATGGGGACTTCAAATAGCCAATGTTATCTGATTAATAATAAAGGAATAAATATAGTGTTATAGTATTTTAAATAATTTTGAATAAAGTCTAGAAATGATCCGTTGCAGTTTTTTTAACATGTAATAATAATTTTTTTTAAGGGGGAGGAGGGCTTACACAATTGTGCCATAAGAACCTGGAACTTTACTTTCAGAATCCTCTCCTCTTGGGTTTGTTTTGAAGCAAGCGACCCTTTCTAATCATCTATGAGCTATTTTCTACCAATTGGGAATTGTCTGCTTAAATCCTCGATTATTATCTGAGATCAATTCTCATGTTCCTTTATTTTCTTGCAAAGTTTATTTTTTCCTTAATATCTCTCTTCTCATTTCTTCTTCTTTCCCTCCTTGTTCTTTTAAATATATATATTTTACTTTCGGTGGTCAAATTTAAAAAAGGCAATCCAATGTGTTCAAAGTTTCAATAGTTGGACCATTTACATTTCCTGTTCTTTGATGCTTTTATAATAATATATTCAGGTTAAAACGGAAAAAAACTTCATTTCTGAATAATAACAAGAGTACTAAAGCTCTTTCTATACTTTTTGTGCCATTCAGATATTTTGTTTTCTAAGCAAACGTTTTGTTTGTCGTTGAGAAGAAGGAATTGATATTTTGAACAAAAATGAATAATAGCTTTATAAAGAATGAAGAAATTTAATTAGATAGAGGAGAGTAAATGGATTCGTATAATTACATTAACTTAATTTATTCCAATTCGGGATAAGTGTTTCTTGTATCTGGTCAACATTCTGTTGGCAATTTAATATTATAAGTTTGCATTTCTGGTTAGTGCTATGGCTATATTAATAATGATTTAAGTCAAACTCATGATCTACGAGTTTGGCAACTAAGATAATACCCGTTTGCGAATCTCTAAAAACTAATTCTAAAAAGAATAATGGAAACAAATGACAGTTTCCCATAACAGTTCAAACATGGACAATTTTCTTCCGAGGTGTAGTTACGGATTTCCCTCGAGGTTGTCTACCAAACTTTCTTTCTCTTTTTTACTTTATTTTTATTCTATAGGACTAATGAAAGAAACCCGAAAGAGAAACATTTTTGAGAAATAGCAGTTTGTGTTCATATTATTGGTAGCTAAATATAAACCTAATAGAACCTTCCAGCAATCCTTAATCTTTGAAAAATTAAAATGGTAAACAGATCTGCAAGATTTTTGGAGTTCACTCCTCATCAATTTGCTCAGTAATCCCAATTATTTCTATCACATAGATGCAAAAAAGATTCAATATCTTAAGTTATATAAGCTCTCGAATACCTGGAAAATATTACAGGTGCACAAGTACACCATAAAGGTCAAGTTGTCACATCTGCACATCATCAACTGGTTGAAAATTAAAAAAAAATATATCCTGATAATAAGATTGCAGTGGGTCGAGTGATGATGGATGTTTGATTTTGACTATGGATATGAGGCTTGGATGTGAGGTGACGTGGGTTTGCTCTTATAGCAAGGGTTTGCTTAGATACTAGTTTCTTGAATGGCGGCGGGTGTTACTCAGGGTAGTCTCTCTCTCAATGCTTGTTGCTGAAATTGATGGAAGTTAAAACAAGCTACTTTACTGAATTTAAGTAATAAAATGAATTTAAATAATAAAAAAATGCAAATAAAACAAAAAGGATGGATGTGTGGGTTTTCAATAATAATAAAGTTTTTTTAGAGAATTATTTAAATTTTAACTATGTGAATTTATTTTTTCTTTATCAGTAATTGAAATGAACAGTATAAAATGGGTTGTTTAAGAAAATTGTATGTGAAGATATTACATTCCTTATGGACCAAAGGTATAGGATAACTCTTCCTTCCGTCACCTTGACTCCGATTTGTACTTCAGGCACCAATCTTTGGATATTTAAGTGCACCCGAAAGGAATTCTCGGCGTCTGGTAGGTCTGGTGTTGAAAAGGTTCCAATTATCCCGTTTGCTTCTCTTCTGGTAGCAAGTTGGCTCCAATTACCATAATATATATATAGTGAGCGCCTCGGACATATATATATGAATGGAATGGTCTCTGGTTAGAATGATATTTCAGGAGGCTGTATAGAGATATTTAGAAAGATATAGTGATAGCATGAGGTTCAGAAGAGTTCTCAGTGAGAAAGGTTGATGATTCTGGGAGCTCGTAGAAAGAATGTACTAGTGTAGAATGCCTCTCTCGAATCCTTTTGTTTTTGTCTCTCCTTCACAAGTTCTTTTTTCCCCCATCCGTCTGCTCATTTTCAAGTATTGATTTCTTTTTTTAAAAGTAAAATTATAAATTGTTATTATTTTTCTTCTGAAGTTAAAAGGATTATTAGATAATTCTCAAAGATTCACTCAAAGCATGCATTAATTCTCTGGTTCTATGTAAACTTAAACTTGAATTTATTTTTAATGTGAAATGCTAAATAATTTATATATAGACTAACCTTTATTTTAAATGAATTTATTATCGAATTTATTTAATTGATAATTTATATTTAAGTAAAAAATTTTATAAAAGCTAAAAAATGAATAAAATATTATTTCGACCCTTATGTACTAATTTGTCCTTTTGCAATTTCATTATTGGGTATACCCGTGGTTATATTGTAAGATCTTTTACAATTATATTCCATACTCATAAACATTTTTAATTTTTTATATTTACCTATATATGATATATTTTTAATTCTGCATATCTGGTCTACAAGCTACAATACTGTGAGAGAAGGACAGAAAGACACTATATAGCTATAGCATATAATAATTTGGTTGTTCGCCGAGAGTATAGTGAAGTTGTTATTCTTAAGGAGAAATAAATGAGGTTGTCCTCGCTTGATTCAAATAAACAAGTGAATATTATATATTTATATCAGTGGCGGTCGGTGACATATCAATCAGAGGATGCTGTCAAAAAGAGAACCTTTAAATTTTTAAAATTGTATAAAATTAAACGCAGAATATTTCTTAGTGATGAGTGGAATTGGTCTTGGTCTTGCAGAAAAGCAAGACTAAGTCTAATAAGGCACTTGGAGTAGCAAGACAAAGACCAAAACCAAATACGTAAGACTAAACTAAAAATCATAACTTCACTTTATCTTTAATGATCTTCTTTCTAATCTTCTTCGACTGGTTCTCAACTCTCTAAAGAAAGAGTTAGACCAATATTTAAGTCAATCCAGAGCAACGAGTAACGAGATGTAGGAAGTACAATGATGGAAACGTCATCAACTTCAATTTCTCATTTTGGCGAATATGGCTCGAGATTTTTTTATCGATTTGGGGGTACATTTGTCTCAGCCGAAAGAGTATTTTCAAAAGCATCATTTGTAGTGCGAAAACATGTTTATAAATTCAATATCAAAGAAACTAACAAATTTTATTTTAAATCAATTGAAGAACGTTGTACATTCCTATAAGCTATGATTTAAGGAACTGCTATGGAACTTGGTACCCGTTCAGAAGTCAACTCATCTTTTATCGGCGACACCGACAACCCCGAAAGTCCTTTGTACCGAGCTTGGCCCCCTTTTCATATTTATGTTTTTGGTGGAATCTAATTTAGCGAGGATCTTAGAGGATAGCAAGTTGGCAAACCAATCGACATTCTCTGACTGCTGTCCTTTCGTTAAGTGTAATTATACTAGAACACGTATCATGGCGGTAACCTAGCAAAAGAGATAGATAGAAGAAAATCATTCTACGATAGGCCACTAATCAAAGAGAGTTAGTTACGGCCTAAAATACTATAATTAAAAAATGTATCCAGAATTAAAAAGGAAAGCTTGAAATATAATATTTTACACATATTCAACCCTATAAATTATGAGAATTCGAGTAGGAATAAAACTGATGAATTGAACTACATATATTCATTCTTCCCTAAAAGACAAACAAAATATAAATTTTCAAATCCTTTATTTCGAAATTAATTGTTGTTAATTAGTTAATATTTACCGATGTAAGAACGGTTAAAGCCATTTCACTTCCATATATTTCTAGTGTAAACAAAAATACATGGAAATCATTTCAAAAAACAACTACAAACTTATTTTATCGTTAAAAAACATTACGAACAAATTTAAATAATATATTAATTTAATGTTCGACCAGAAAATGAAAATTACTCCTGGAAAAATGTTCCAGAGTGGTTATTTCCGGGGTAAGATTTGCATATGAACACCAGACTGAGATCATTTACCTTTTCCCGGAACGATGCCGGTGCAAATTTTGTCGTTTAATTTAATTAAATTAGAAATTATCCTTCTATTTATAATAGTTGTATAAAAATTAATCTCTAGGGTGCCTCAATCCATCCCTTCGTTTAAATATCCAACCAACCCTTCGTATATCTAAATCTAAATTAACAAACAAAACAAGTAATTAAAATAAAGTTCATTCATGTTTTCTAGTTGTTATTTAATTTTAGTTGTAGATATAATTATTTATTGATTAATTCAAGAATTTTTTTCATTAATTCACTTTATAAATTGAAAGAAGTTAACTATTTTTTTAAGACTTTGTCTTGAATATCGCTCGCACCTTTAAAAATAATCATATTACCATCTTACCTTTCAGAAAACAGCCATAAAATTTTGTCCAGTTATTCTCTTGATCCATTGGTCCATATATATATATATATATATATATAATATATATATATAAATATAAATATCGATTATTTTCTTTCTATAAACACCTAGTTTAGAGTAAATTTTCAAAAAATTATTATTTTATATATATATATACAGCTGCAAGGCCCACCTACGGAGGGCCTCTCACTAGCCAAGGGGCTTCGCCCCCTGGACAACCCCGTCCCTTCAACACTCCCTCTCCTCCATCTCCAACCACTCTTCATCCCACCGACCCTCTCCCCAACCCCGGAACTTCTCCCCCGGCTCTGATCACCCTCCAACCCAGTAAACCTACCCCCTGGACTCCCCACCCATGGATCCCGCACTCCCTGGACCCCACCTCCCAATCCCGCATTGGTATTTATATAGGTGCATTCAGGCAGAAATCCCCTTTAGTATCCGCTTGGACCCCACTCTACATAGAAACATAGGTGCATATAGAGACAGGGACAAATGCCCTTTAGTAGTATGTGATATATGGTATATACTATATATATATATATGATCCTTTTTTGAATCAAAATAATTTAGTTTATAAAATTGATTCCTTATATTGTGACGGAACATATATAGGACGGACTAAATAATAGTTAAAATCTCGGATTTACGAGCATGAATATTCAATTAGAATGAAAAAATTCTGAATGTACAATGCTGGCTAACCATTCTACTAACCCTAAACACAATATTGACTTTTCTAATCCCAAAATGTTAGATAAAGAATATAACTTGGAAATAAGGTTAATTTTGGAAATGATCGAAATTTTAAATAACAAAAATTCGATTAATAAAAGATCAGATAGGTATAGATTGTTTTTCTAATGTTTATAAAAAAATTTTATAAAAAAATAATTTTTCATGAATATTTATATTTTGATTTAAAGGTAATCTGGTCACCAAAACAATATGTTCAATTGTCTTTATAAAAATATTCAATATCTTAGTGTTGCTTTCTAAATTTTAGAGGAAGCAACTTTCTTTTTCTTTTTTACAAATTTACCATTAAAAAAGGAAGAAATTCTCCCGAAACGTTAGTTTAATAATAAACGTGTTCTTGATTGTTTTGTTAAAGATTGATTTGTATTTTTTAATATTTGATATAATACAATCAATGAATAATTGTTTCTTTGATGATATATATATTGGGATACATAAACATCCAACGATGACCTCAGTGCAATTTTTTCTTTTCAAACCGGGAATTGTTAAATGGGTGAATTATTTTACACTACTATACTCTATACTGTATCTATTATAAATATTATAAATATCGGAATGTCTCGGCTGTAAAATGGAAATAAATAAAACAATCATTCCATATGATTTATTGCCGATACTAATATTTATAAAGTTGAATTCAACGGTTCTTGAGCTCTTTCTTCTTTCACGTTCTTGGAACGACTTTTAAGGTACATTTTTTCCGAAGCTCTTTTTAAGAATTGGATTAGTACTGGCGCCTCCGTCAACTTTCTAATGCGATCATATTCCGGTTCAATAAACCACTTCTATTTCAAGTGCAAAACAAATGTTTAGAATTGAAACGAAATCAGTTTATTCGTAAAAATGTTATCGTTGATAAAATTCGGGGTGTCGAACTGGAGATGATTCAATTAGGTTCAAGACACGCCTACCTCCATATACAATATTTATCTAATACTACTGGATCTCTTTTGAAGCTTACGGAGACAAATCGATAGAATACGTTACAATGTGTTGCGATGGATGTATTACAATTAAGACCACGCATTACGATCGATAATTGAGTTTATTTATATAAAAATGTCAATTCCCAAATGTTTAATAAATTATTTTGCATAGAGATGGAATACTGGATAAGTGTTCTCAATCTCCGAGAGTGTACAACTTTTACTTTGATTTACTCAATAGTACTGGCTATAAGTTCACGGGAAATTCACTCTTTCTATTAAATTGAAAGTTTCTTTTTGCCGAGAGTAGCAGAATTTTTATATATTGAAGGAGACAATAAGAGTGTGTCTTCTGCTGGAATTATAAATTTTTAATTTATTTATAACGTGACAATAGTTTCGAGAGCTTTACCCTCTTCATCAGTCTATTACAATTGATTCACAGTAATTAATGTAATAGAGTGATGAAGAGGGCAAAGATCTCGAAACTATAGTCCCGTTATAAATAAATTAAAAATTTGTAATTCCAGCAGAAGACGAACTCTTTTATTGTTTCCTTCAATCACTCTTTCTAATTTCAAAAAGATCACCTTTAGTATATAGGATTGCCATACGTTCCGTATATACGGGACTGTCGCCATATTTCACTAAGCAAACTAAATAAAACAATCCATCACAGATTAGCTAAGACTATAAATTAGCTTGTAACAGTAATTGGATCTTTTAAAAATTAATCATCAGTTCGGCTGCTATCGAAAGGGCTAGGATGACCCATGAATAGCGGGGCCCTGGGCTCTAGTCCAGCAAGCCCATGCGTACTTAAGGGTGGCTCTGTTTGCAAATTGTTTTTTCTTTCTATTTCTTAATTTAATTAATAATGATAATAATAATAATCGTGATCAAATATAGGTACTGTTTCTGTTAAATTAAATGGGTCAATCGTTTCTAGTTAATGCGTTAACCGGCATAGAAATTATAAAAATGAACAAATTATATCATGTCTATTTTCATTAAAAAAATAATTGAATAAAAAGAATTTGAATGGATTTTACATATATTTCTATCTATGACATAATCATACACCTGCCTGTCTTCTTGTATATTAAAATCAAATTAAATATATGGTAAATTAATTTTCGAATCCACCCCTCCGTCTCTCCCAATTCGGCCTACTATAATTTTCACCGGATAGTCATTCTCGTAAGATCTCAAAATGAATGGAACCATAAAATCGTTAATCAAATTTGAATAATGAAAGTGAAAAATATAGAATATTTTTAGTGTTGAGGTTTTTGAGGCTTTGGGAAACAAAATGAAAAGAAACAACTACTATATCTTCAGCTGGAAAAATAAATTTTTATTTTATTTATAACGAGACTATAGTTTCGAAGGCTTTACCTGTGAATCAATTGCAATAGACTGACGAAGAGAGCAAAAAGCCCTCGAAACTTTAATCTCGTTATAAATAAATTAAAAATTTATTTTTCCAGCTGAAGGCACAATCTTTTATTGTCTTCTTCAATTTATAAAAATTCTGCTACTCTCGGCCAAAAGAAACTTTCTATTTAATCCTGTTTAGTAGTTTTGTATACAAGTTTATCATCATATTATTATATAATTCACAATAAAAAATGTTCCTCAATACAGGTTGCTTGATTGTTGTTCTCTTATTTATTATTTTATAATATTTTTGGTAACAATTAGTTAGATCAGGGGTGTCCATCCTTTTGGGTTACACGTGCCACATTTGAAGAAAAAAATTGTCTATTATAAAATATTATAATTCTATTGAAATTTGTTAGTTAATAATGTAGAAATAAGAACATTATTATTTTTTTAGCTCATAGTGAGCTTTTTTAATTTTACTTTTCATAAATTTTATACTTGAAAATTGCTTCTCGTATATGTATATTGTATATGTATAGATTCAATCAGAAAATTTGTAGCTAAAAAATTTATATATATAATGAAAATTGAGTCGAAAATAGACCAAAATGATGATTATTTTTTGGAAATCTTGAAATATAGTTCCAGATTCAAAATTTAAAATAAGCACTTTTATTTTTCGAAAAAATCATAGTATATTTTCAGATTTCTTATTTTAGAGAAAAAAAAATCAGGCTAAATTGTTGTGTGTTTTCCACTATCTACATTTTAATATAAATATCAAAGTTTTAAGGAATTTTATGACTTTATATTGGGCCATGGATTGGACAGCTCGAATGGGATTAAAGAAGGATATGGGAAATGATAATTTATCTTTTAAGAGTCACGGATATACTAATCCCTGAATATCCATTACCTATTGACATGTAAGAACGTGCAAAGATCTAAAAGACAAGTGCTGGCAAGTTTTAGTCCAGGTGAGAAATTATCAATTAATTGTGATTGTTCTACAAAAACCCAATTTTCCTAGTCTCCTTGTAATGGGTGTTTTTTTTAGAGGTATAGAACTTCGAATTGAAATAAAACACAAGAAAATCGTTTTAATGTCCATCAATTTGGCTTTATTGGAAGGATAATTTTATGCCATTAATGTTTAAATATGATTTCGGGCATGTGGCCGCCGCGGCTGGCTCGAATAAATCCAATTCTACAGGTCCAATTTTCAACCACTTTTTCGAGCATATGGGGCCGTATGTTGGCAATAACGCCACGAATGTTGGCTACGTCAACAAGCAAAATTGCCGCATTTGGAGTGAAGAGAATCCACATGAGACCCTTGAGACGCCATTACATCCACAAAAACTGACTGTTTGGTGTGCTCTATGGGCTGGTGGAGTCATTGGGCCATACTTCTTCCGAAATAATGCTGGAGAGTCAGTTACCGTTAATGGAGACCGGTATAGAGCCATGATAACCGACTATTTTGTTCCCGAATTGGATGGCATGAATGTGGATGAGTTGTGGTTCCAACAAGACGGCGCTACATGCCACACAGCGCACGTCACATTCGATGAGCGCATAATTTCGCGGAATGGACCTGTCAATTGGCCACCAAGATCGTGTGATTTGACACCATTGGATTATTTTCTTTGGGGATATGTGAAGTCGCTCGTCTACGCCAACAAACCAGAAACGTTAGGGGACTTGGAAGCCAACATTCGTGGCGTTATTGCCAACATACGGCCCCATATGCTCGAAAAAGTGGTTGAAAATTGGACCTGTAGAATTGGATTTATTCGAGCCAGCCGCGGCGGCCACATGCCCGAAATCATATTTAAACATTAATGGCATAAAATTATCCTTCCAATAAAGCCAAATTGATGGACATTAAAACGATTTTCTTGTGTTTTATTTCAATTCGAAGTTCTATACCTCTAAAAAAAACACCCTATACTAGAATTATAAAATTATGGACTTGGCTAGTGTCGTAGCATATAAATTACTGAAATAATAAATATTTTAGAAAATGAAAATATGAGAAGAAGAGGAATTTTTAAATATTCGAAACTTCATTATTTTTTTTTTTTTATCTTATACATATAATTGAGCTTATGATTTTGCTTTTAGTGAATTCTATAATTGAAAAAAGCTTCACGTATTGTACAAATGTACCATACAGTCATATTTCGAAAAAGGGAATAAATATATCTCTTCATATTAATCTCAATGTTTTAAGGAAGTTTATGAATTTATGTTGGGCCACACTCATTGCAATGCTGGGCCGCATGCGCCCCGCGGCCCACAGGATGGATAATAGGTAGGTATTTTAAGAAGGTCTTTAAAGACTTCATAAAATTCTACATAGGTATAATACTGAATTTTGAAATTTTAAAATGAAAATGAAAATAATATTAATTATGTTGGTAGATTGAATTTTTTTTTAGGTAACTATACAATCCTCCCATTATTTTAACACTTCGATTTTATATTATAGGATTTGTTTCGCCTGCCTGATTGTATGATGTATTGGGGTAGATTTGCTCAGCAAACCTAAATTCACCTTGGTCTGCAAACAAACAATTAATTTAATTGTGCATATTGCTGCAATATGTATTGCAATATTAGTTATTTGATTTGAACTTGTCCAACAAGGATGAGTTGGACAGAGGACAGAGCAGCAAAATAACGACACCGTTAAATAAATTAAAGAAGCAAATAGAGATAAATTTGCACTGAGAGAATAGTTATTATTGTTGACTCCGTAACAATACACAATGCATATAAAAGCCCATTTTGCCGAGATTAGCAACTTAATATTTCTAAGGAAAATCATGAGAGAATACTTTCTACCGATTTGGACCTGTTATGAATAATCATTATTACTTTGAGCGCAGGGTTGGCCCGAAGATGGCCGGAGCATGTCGAAATGTTAGTAAAAAAAATTGACATTATTTAAATTTTATTTAATCCTGACTCTAAAAAGAAAATTACCATTTTTACCTGAATTTAAAATTAAATATAATATTAATGTACCGCTTATAATTTTTATTTTTATTTTATTTCATGTTTGCTGCAAAAAGAAATCATCCAGTGAAATTGAAATCAATACCGAAAAGTTTTTTATCAATATTATTTTTTATTAATGTTTATTTATCAGCTGAAACCTGTTTTTTTATGATCACTACCAGTTAATAAGTAGTTTAACTAATTAAAAACCTATCAAATAGTTTTCTTATAGTTGAGACCAAATTAGACCGTAGTCAATAAAGTTTATTTAATAAAAAACTATAGGTACCAAGTTATTTAAAAAAATTGACCTATTTAGTCAATATTTCAAAATGGTACAATTTAGTACTTCCTTCTTAAGAAAAAAATATTTGCATTTTTTTGGCATTATTATTTAATTTAAAAACAAATTTTGATAGTGGTTATCTATTTTAATATGTTAATCAATTATGTTCCATTTGATTGAACTAAGCTTTGGCTATTAATAGTATTATTAATAGCTATTATAGCATTAATGTCCACACATATATCTACATATAGTATACATATATACAATTTTTACTTTACCATACAGGGTATGGTCAAGTATTGTAATCCTGCATGAAAAAAGTGTTTTTTTGTTTCTTTTTTAAATATCTCAAAAACGGCTAAAACTATTTTGATAAAAAAAAATTGAGCGAAGCCATGGCATTTCGTTCTACAAAAAAGTTCTTATAAGTGAACATCGAAAAAATTATATTTTTCGAGATAATAACTGTTTTGTCAAAATGTCTGTTAGTCTGTGCGTTACCAAATTTTGTGGACGAGCTAGCACAAAAACAAGTGTGACTCAAAACTAGTGTGAATATCAAAAAATTTCACAAGTAGTTTTGTTTCATTGAGATTAGGAGCTGATTAGATTTTGGTGCATATAGACCCAAAATTAAGGGAGGAAGGGAGGGTTAAAATTTAAAATTATAATATTTTCAAACTAATAAAACAAGAAAAATGAAATATACTATAAAATGAACCTATAATAATGAAAATATTTTTTCTGGTGCCAAAATTAGGGGGGGGCGTGGTAAAAAAATAAAAATCTAGGCCCTTCTATCGAACTCCTCCAGAAGTAATGGTAAAGTCAAGTGAATGGTCACATCAGAATGTATTAATTTATTTTTATAGTAAATGCATTTTAGACCACCCTGTATATTCATATTTTTTAGTAAATGAATTTTCGACACCCTGTATATTCATATTTTTATAGTAAATGAAGTTTGGACTACTCTGTATATTAATATTTTTATAGTAAATGACTTTTTAGTCCATTCTGTATATTCATATTTTTAAAGTAAATGAAGTTTGGACCACCCTGTATATTCATATTTTTATAGTAAATGAATTTTTGACGACCCTGAATATTCATAATTTTATAGTAAATGAAGTTTGGACTACTCTGTATATTCATATTTTTATAGTAAATGAATTTTTAGACCACCATGGATATTCCTATTTTTATATTAAATGAAGTCTAGACCACCTTATTCATATTTTTAAAGTAAATGAACTTTGGACCACCCTCTATAGTATAATGTTAATTATAATATGTAATCAATTAATTGAATAAGCAGTTAGGACAAGAGAAAGTATGTTTTAGGATACTAGAAAGTACCTATATAACGTGTGTCTTACCTTTGCCTGGCTGGCTGGCGTTCTCTCTCTGCCTGCTTAGAATATAATGAGCTTTGAATGAAAGAAAAAGACCAGCCAGCTTTTTATCAATTTGCTTGAATTTCGATAAATAATTTTTCAAGGGAATTTTCAAATAAACATTTCTATTAATTTTTTTATAAATTAAATTAAATATAATGTACTCATAGGTCATGGACCAAAACATTAGGGACGTAATTAGAATTTTTTTGGGGGGGAGGGTGCCCGATTGTATTTATTTATTTATTTTGAAAATAAAACTAATTTCAATAATCTTGATAACTCAAAAATGAAAAATCGTAGAAAGTTCATTATGGTGTCAAAATTTGTGTATTTCTAAAATCAATAACTGATAATATTTTCAGTTTTCTATTTTAAAAACTTTTGGTTCAAAAGTGTAAAAAGCATTTATAATAAAATAATGAATAAAATAGTAAAAACTTTTTCATTGTTTCGAGCTTTTAGTGATTTGATCATGTTTTGTTAGCGAACGGTTTGAGCTAAAATAGTAAACTTTAGGAGGAATTTTTAACTTTAGCAAAAAGTGGCAACGATGCTTGCTAGAAGACTTTACTCATAATTATTTGCATTTCATACATATAACAATTAGAATTCCTAATTATATCTCCATGAACCATATTGGGATGACTCATATTGACGAACTATTTTTATTTATTTATTTATTTTTAATGGAATCGAATGCAAGAAGGGGCGAACCAGTAAAGAAGCAGCCCCTATGGACCTCGAAAGACCCTTGCATTACCGAAGAGAAGGAAAATTTGATTAAGTGAGGTGGAGACGTAGGTGTTTATGCACTCGGGTTTTGAAGGTTTAAAGATTATAGTGCTGGGTGGAGGCTGGGAGAGAATTCAGTTCCTTGAAGTCATGGGGATATACGTATTGGCGAATGAAGTGGTCCGGTACTTTTCTAATTTGACCGCGAAAGAGTGTTGGGAGTCGGCAAAACGCATGCTACGCACAAAGCATGCTTTGGGGGGGGGATTATTGATTTTATCTCATCAGAGCAGATAGTATCTATAGAAAAGGGAAAGGGCAGAGACATTTCTTCGATGAGCTAGCGAGTCGAGGGGAGTCGGTGAGGGTAGAATCGTCAATTAGCCAGACGGCTCGTTTCTGAATTGCATCTAGGGTAGCAAGAGAATATTTAGAGGCTCCTCTCCATAGATGAGAGCCGTATTCGAGATAGGGGCGGATTTGGGCCTTGTAGATGGTGAGAAGATGTGTGGGCTTGTAAAGTCGCATGGACCTGAATAAGTAGCCAATCTTCCTTGCTGCAGATTTCTCCACAGAGGAGATGTGTTCATTCCAAGACAGGTCAGATGCGACAGAGACGCCCAGCATGGATAGGCTGTCACACATTTTCAGCGGATTCGAATCGAAGTAAATATCAGGGAAATTTTTATTTTCGCGCATTGAAATTAGACAACATTGAGTCTTGTTTGCATTAAAGTTAACTAAATTTTGGGAGCCCCATTTATTCAGATTGTCTAGGTCGAGAGTGATTGAGGAGGCAACATTGATTCAATTATTCGGGAGTGAGGGTTTGCCGTGCATCTCGCAGGAAAATTTGTTAGTACCTATTTCATGTTTTAAGGCGAAACCATGGAGTTTTGGTCTAAACCTTCTAATTACTGATCATTGAAAAAATTATGTTTTACTAGATGTTATTTATTTTATCACAATGTCTTTTCGTTAGTGAGTTACCAAATTTCGTGTACTCTCTAGTTAAAAAACTAGTGGGAATATCAAAACGAAATTTCACATGTAGTTTTGGTGCATTGAGATTAAGAGCTGATTAGATTTTGGTTTTAATCGAAACAAAAATTAAGGGAGGCTGGGGCTAAAAAATTAAATTAAATTTTCAAACCAAGAAAAAAATAATTAGTGTGAAATGAACCTATAATATTAAAAGTGAGATATTATTTTTATCGGGGCCAATATTGAGGGGGGGGGGGGGCAAAAATATTTATAATCAAAAATAGAAGAAAGCTCAATATTTCTAATAGAATAGTCTCATAATTAAAAGGAGATATTATTAATTGCTAATGGGTCCAAAATTAAGAGGGGGTTCTTTAATTTTAAATTATTTTATATAATACCTATTAAATACAAGAGAAGGGCCAGGTGTATGATAAAGTCATATGGATTGCCACATCAGTTTATTTTATATAAAACAATCTGAAAACGTTTATTTGAAATCCAAAAGTTTTGGGAGAAATTATCCCTTTATCAATGAAAATTTTCAAGAAATTTGAAAAGATAGTAGCTTTAGGAATGGAATATAAAACAACTATTTTTTTCAAATTTTTAAAAAATTTTCATTGATAAAGGGTTAAATTAAAAGTTTTTTTTGCAGATAGTATAGCCCAGTATATAGAGGATCCAAAAAGTGGTTCAGCTTACATTAATTGTTGAATAAGATTTTTTTATCTTCGTTTGGTTCGTTTGGTATGCTGTGGCTATGTCAAATCTAAGTTTGCGACCTCGAAAGTGTGGGGGACATCTTTTGGTTGCTGAAAAACCTCGAAATTTTTGAACTTTTTCCAGTTTTTTCGATTATAACTGGAAAATTGTTCATATTTTGTAAATAGCCATTCTATAGTAAATTAAAGAGGGGCGAAATTTCGCTTCGGTTAAAAGAAAATTAGTCCAGCAGTTCGATTTTTTATGGGGACGGTTATTTACAAAATATGGACTGTTTTCGAGTTATAAGTGATAAACTGAAAAAAGTCCAAAAATTTCGAGGTTTTTCGACTACCAAAAGTTGTCCCCCACACTTTCGAGGTCTCAAACCTAGATTTGGCATACCCACACCATACCAAACGATCCTAGAAAAAAATATTTTCCCACAATTAATGTAAGCTGAAACCCCCCTATATACTGGGCTAGTAGCAGAATTTTTATAAATTAAAGGAGACAATAAAAGAGTGTCTTTTCCCGGAATAATAAATTTAAAAATTAATTATTCCAGCAGAAGACATATTTTAGTGTCTCTTTTAATGATAAATGAATAATTTCTCCCGAACCTTTTGGATTTCAAATAAACGTTTTCAAATTGTTTTTATAAAAAATTTGTATTTATTTATAAATATAAATATCCTCGTGGTTTTATACAATTTTTGCTCATTTAATTAAATTTTATATGGCTAACAATAACATAATGTAATAATTTCACCCCCCACCGACTAGGGGATTGGAAAAGAATAAAAATAAACAAAAGTGAAAATGTCAAAGATATTATTCTTAAATTTGTTCGCTCGGATATTACAAGGGAGAATCTTAAAAAATTAAAAAGCTTTTCATCCCTCGTTTTTCACGGGCACAGTACAATTTCAACAGGTTGCCCATGGGAATCAGGTTGGCTAGTAAACATTTTCAGAAGAGGACACATCTTTAAGGGGTTGTAAACCACAAGGGCGAGATTTTTGTGCACAAGAAAAATCAACAAGGAGACAACCAACATCCAACCCCTTCAGTTTACTTTAATAACTTGGAAACGTAAAAACGAATAGCAGTGGAAGAAAAATAATTTCAACTTCAAATGGGGACTTGACGGAAATACATACCTGACTAACAACCCCGCAACCAAACATAAGTCCACAATTATAATTCCTTCATACACATACACACACATTAATTAATTGTTTGTTTGTTTTTTAAATTCAGAAACTCTCAAATAGTTCATTACAAATATTATTATATATTAGGTACAATTAGGAAATTTAAGGTATTTTCTATTCAAGAAGGAGCAGTCGTTGAACTCATTGCTGAATTGATGCAAAGAAAGCTAAAACCAGGGCCGGCGCAAGGCAGGATCAGCGAGTACGCCGGAACCCGGCCTCGCGGTTACCCAATTAACCAATTAAAAAACACAGATTTTGATTAACTTTTTATAGAATGATGATACCATTAGAATCCAGTTCAATATGCAGCCTCATAAATCAATCATAAAGTGCTAGAGTTACTCTTTTATTAATTTACTCCAATAATAATTAATAGAAAATCAATGGAGATTTATTGATTGATTTCTTAATAAATTCATCCAAATTAGAACTTTTGAAATAAACATCTTTTTCTAAACATAATAAATGAATAATTTTTCAATTTTATTTCCAAATAGACAAACTAATAAATTTGTTGAAAAGTTTTTATTTTGTCGAGAGTAGCAGAATTGTTGTATCATAAAGAGAAACAAATGGGTTGTGCTTTGCTTGATCAAGCAGATGACAACCTCTTTATTTCTCTTTATGAATAAATTTTTGTTTATCAAATGAATTTATTTCATCGGTCCATTTTATTATCATATCTTTTTTTACTGTTCAATCAAATATTTAAAATATTAAAAAATATCAAAAATACGTTTTCAGGTAAAGATAACCAAGAAAAATATTTCAGTCATGCAAAAAAATGAATATATTTTCGCGAAATGTTTTCAGGTATAAAGCTATTAGTACAGTGTGTAATGTGAAAATACATATTTGCCTACAAATTTTCATCTTTTTAGGTAAAACTAAAACAATTTATACCAAATGAAAATAATTTGTATCTTATATAGGTTTCCAATAATTTTTTTTTTTACTTAATTGATATTTTTTCATCAGAGAAAATGAATAAATTCGAAATATTCGAGAAAAGATTTTTTTGCAAGCAAATCCGCCAACACGTCTCAACTTGTCCATGTGTGTCTCGACTCGTTTGAAATAGACTCGAATTTTCAATATTTATAATTGGAAATAAGTAAAACGGGCAATTCTAGAGCAACTGAGTACTGATACTATTTAATGGTCGACTTCTTGACAGATGCAAGACATTTTTTTTAGTACGATGATTAAGTTTTAAATGAGTGACAAAAATCATCAAAGTTCAGTGTAACTCCATAAAGTCTTCATATGCTGGAAACTACTTTAGATAAAATAAATCCAGACCCTTTCAGAGCAATGTGTTTTTTAGAGAAATTAAACTACATCAATAGTTTTTTGCAAAAGACATAAATGATTACAGATTTTGTACTTTCATTTTTCCCCTTGAAAGCGAATGTTGGATGCGAAAAAATATTACTTGGATTTGTTTAAAAAACTGCTTAAAAATAGAGATAAGACTCCCCAATTTTTGGAAGTCTGTCGACAGGTCTCAACTTCTTCGAACTTGCATAGGAACTAGACATAGCAATGCCTTGCATTTCTTAGTGGTTGTGTGTCATTTACCTTCTTGCGGTTCATATGTTTTAAACAAAAACGCATCAGGCTATTGCATTGCTACGGTCTTCGATGCTGAGCGTTAGTCAATCTCTCGACGCGTGACAATTATTTAATATTCATCTTATAAAAAATATATAATATGAGAGCATTTTTAAACAAATAATTCCTCGTTGTAAAATTTAAGTGTAGGATTTGAATGTGTATTCAGGCCCCGCAAAATTTTTGAACCCTGCCCTGGCTCAAGGATAATGAAAGCCACAAATGCCGAATAAAAGAATTTATAGAACGTCATTTTCATTCTCATAAGAAACACGACGATTCGTAGGATCCTCCTTTTTCAGGCTTAACAAGAGTCAACGAAAGAACTTCCGTATATATTATGAAAATTTTTAATTGCATTTAAGTTCAAAACTTTATGCCCAGCGATGCCTTGATGCGGATCAAAACGTTGGCAAATAATAAATTAAATTTTACTTTAAAAGTTTGTAATAGGAAATAAGGACAAGTTTTTATGTGCGACTTTTTTATTTATCAACCAACGTTTCGTCGCCTTTGCCGACTTCTTCGGGGCTTACAAATATAGTCACGACACACAATATTTGAAGCCCTTGAAACTTTCAAATTAATACACATTATGGACGGAAATGATAATAATAATAAAATTTTACTTAATTCTGGCTGTAAATAAAAATCGAACTTCTTACCTGGATTTGAAATTAAAAATCATATTAAAATATCGTTTTTAACTAAAGCAAAATATCACCGAGCAGTCCGTCATTTACTATTTTATTAACTGTCAAACACTTTATAAATTTGTTTTATAAGCTTAGAGTAGAAATGGAAGAAACCTGGTGGAATCTTATGATCATGTCATGAATATTTTTCTAATTATTTTAATTTTGTTTTCAAACCTTTGTATTGTTTATGTAATTCTATATATTAAATGAATTTCATAAAATGTAATAAATTGATTTATTTTTCACCCATCCCATATATTTTTAAAGATCTACGTATTCCGTTTAACGTTATTTTGTTTAATTTGATGAAAATTTGAATCTTATCCTTCTCGTTAAGTTAAGTATTTCACTGTATACTGAACATTCAAGTGGTGTTTAACTAAAATTAAAAAAAAATCAAAAAGTGGAGTTTGGCCCTTGAACGGCTCATCTTAGTTTAGCAATGAATAATATATGATATATAGATAATTTAGCCTTTAGTAATTTAATTGCTTTAAGTCATATATATTTATTAATCTTTATTCATTTAAATAAGAGAGTTCCTAAATACATAAAATTCAGTGGTTTATTAATCAAGCATTTTACTTTATTTTAAAAATTATTATTTAATATAAATTATAAAATTCAAAAGTCAAAAGTATATAGTATTTAATCTTTTATTTTTATTTATTTTTTATTCTTATTTAATTATTTTTTAAACCGGTTCCCATCTCTCTTTTTTGTGATCTATGTAGGAACTTGATTATAATTATAATATATAAATTAAAAATTAATATTCTAGTAATTGCTTGGGTTTTTTTTGTCACAACCTGTAGTGTAGGAAATCGGAAATGCCAAAACAAAGCGAAATGCCATACGATCGGGAGGGACAAAGTGTCAGAAGGGTTTAATTTAAGCAGCAGCCATTGACTCGTTTTTTGCAACGTTAGCTCTATTTTCAAAGAGGGGGAGGTAATTAATCTTTCTTAGATGTAATAAAAATTATCTTTAAAATCCTCGATTCAATAGAAGACACCCTCGTGATTTTTCGAATGTTAATCGAGTTCTCTCAGCAATATGAGCTTTTAATGAACATTTTTTAACAGACCTCTGACGTCACTCCATTTTTCAAATTTCGAATCGACTTTTCAAAAAGAATACACACTTAATAAATATTTCTATCAATTATGTTCGAAATTTATTATACATTTAAATTTTTATGCCCACCTTAATGATTAAGCTTAAGATATTCTAAGAATATGGTAAATAAGATGAACATCTAAATCTATTGATACCTGATGGGATGGCGAGGGAACCAGAAAGACATGCAATAAATGTTTAAAATTCACCGAGCAAAATTCTTTAAGCAACTCAATCAACTAGAGTCGAATTGAAAAGAGTGTCTAGAATAATTCCATACGCTGAAAACATTTTCTTCTCCCAAGCGATAAACATTTTCTTGAAAAATTCTTAGTATTATAACACAAAGATATTGACAAAAAACAATTTAAATTTGGGTGTAAATAATTAATCCCACATGCCTTTTTTCACTTAATAATTTGTAATTAAAATTAAGCAATTTTAATAGATTAATAAATAATGTTTCAAATATTATGTCTTCTTACGGTAAAAATATTAATTTTAACCGATCAATGACGCCTGAGTTGAAAGGATTCAAATTTAATATCACTTGAAAACAACTAAGAATTAGAAGCCGAAACTTTGTGAGTATCTATATCTAGAAAATGTAAACGAATTTTCTATAGTAGGTACTATCCTCGAAAATATTATCTAATTAACCAAGCTCAGCATGCTTGGAACCGAGGAGTGAACCGCAAGCTAATATCGTGTATACCTACTTCCACTTCCACTTTCATTTCCAAGTAGAAGACAATAGATGAATGGTAGGGTGTCCCTTATATGGGCGATTTTTTTTTTGAAGTTATCAAAACGAATACCCTATAATTCTTTTTATTGAACTAAGCCTTATTTAAATATAAAATTTTAACTTCCTAAGTCCCATGCCGACTTGGCCCAGAAGTGTAAGTAAATTTCCGTTTTTTAACACTACTTTATATGTAGGCTAGGTCATCGCAAATATGCATATCTTCGGTAAATATTGATTAAAAGATAAATTCAAGTAATGCCTTTAATAATTAAAAATTAAAATTACATATTTTTATTCAATATACTTTTTATTAAGGTATCTTTTTTACAGTCTAGATACATCTTAATATGTTCTTGCACAGCGTAATAAGAACTGTTCTTGTTCTTCATCTGTGGTAATTAATCCATGAAAGGCATACAGCTCTTTCAGCTGTGTCATTTACTGCTTTTTGGCTAAAAACCCTTCTTTTTAGCTTCCACAAAGGCTGCATTTTCTTCTTACGAAGATACGTTTTCTTGTAGGGAACTGCTGTCAACTTTTAATAACAAAAAAATTTTTTGCTCTTGATGGACACTAAAATGACTCAAGGATTTTCCTAAAATAAAAATTAAAATTAGTATTTCAATAAAATTAACAGAATTTAAAATAAAAGATCAAACAAAACTCTCTCCGTACAAAGATAGAGACATCTCTTCCTTCGATGGAACATATCTTTTCCCAAAATCATATAAACTTTCTCTTTGTCAGTTCGCTAAAATATTCGTCTTGGTTTGTTTATCAACTTCATCATCCAAAAGTGATAGTACGGCTTTTTCATACGATAAATACCACAGGTGATGAGTAAACTTGTTCAGGGCCGCTTTGGAAATCAATTTGTCAACTTTTTCATACTCTTTCAACGTCAACAAAATACGAAAATTTTGATTTGGCGCCTTCACCACCAAAGTGCATCCAATCCAGGGGCACACATAAACTGCCACAATGAATAAACACACATATTGCAACTCTCGTTTCTCCTTAAAGCTCATTTTGAACTGAGACTGCACCAAACATATTTTCAAAAGAGTAAATAGCTCTTGCCATCCACCGTGCTTGCTGTATTGAACCAAGAGGTCTGATTTTAATTTTACTCTTACTATCTCCTCCCAAGAAAATAATAGATAGTTCGATCAGTTCCCAATAATCGTCACGTATAATACATTTTTGTAGCTCATGGTTAAAAAATTTCACCAATCCGTTAATTATCGCGTCACAAAGATGCTGTTTGTCAAAATCAGTGCCTGTTTCGATAACATTAGTATTAATGTTCTTCCAATTGTCTCTGAACTTTTGGAACAGTGAAATATCGGAACGAGCGTTGCAAGATGTTTGTTTATTCATTGTGGCAGTTTATGTGAAAGCCCACAAGCTTGAATGCACTTTGGTGGTGAAGGACCAAATTAAGATTTCAGTTTTTAAAGACGTTGAAAGAGTATGAAAAAAGTTGACAAATTGATTTCCAAAGCTGCCCTGAGCAAGATTTACTCAACACCTGTAGTATTTATCAGAGGAAAGTGCCGTACTATCACTCTTTGATGATGAAGTTGATAAACAAACCAAGGCAGATATTGTAGCGAACTTACCAAGAGAAAGTTTATATGATTTTGGGAAAAGATATGTTCCATCGAAGGAAGGGATGTCTCTATCTTTTACGATGAGAGTTTTGTTTGATCTATTATTTTAAATTCTGTTAATTCTATTGAGATAGTAATTTTAATTATTATTTTAGGGAAATCCTTGAGTGATTTCTGTCCACAAGAGCAAAAATTTGTTTTCAGGATTATAAGTTGACAGCAGTTTCCTACAAAAAAACATATCTTCGTGGGAAGCCTTTGCGGAAGCTAAAAAGAAGGTTTGCTAGCATAAAAGCAGTAAATGACAGAGCTGAAAGAGCTGTTAAACTAATGTAAGCCTTTCATGGTTTAATTGCCACAGATGAAGAACAAAAACAATTCTTATTACGATGTGTTCAAGAATATATTATGATGTATCCGGACTGTAAAAAAGAGATCTTAAAAAGAAAGTATCCTGAATAAAAATATGTAACTTTATTTTTTAATAATTAAAGGAATTACTTAAATTTATCTTTTAATCAATATTTACCGAAAGATATGCATATTTTCGATGACCTAGGCTACATATAAAGAAGAGTTAAAAAAACGGCAATTTATATAAACTTTTTGGGCCAAGTTGGCACAGGAACAATAACTTAGGAAGTTTAAATTTTTATTTAAATCACACATGATTACTTTATAATTATTTATTGAAACAAATAATTACAATTATAATACAACGTTTCGATCGACTTATTCTGCGATCGTTCTCAAGTATGAGCACCCACTCCGATTATAGGTTAACTGTTCAGTTAACCTATAATCGGAGTGAGTGCTCATACTTGAACGATCGTGAATTAAGTCGATCAAGCGTTGTATTATAATTGTAATTATTTGTTTCAATAAATAATTATAAAGTAATCATGTGTGATTTAAATAAAAATTTAAACTCTAATCAAATTAATCACAAAAATAAAAGCTTCAACAGCTTCATTACTAATAACTTAGGAAGTTAAAATTTTATATTTAAGTAAGGCTTAGTATAATAAACAGAATTGGATGGTATGCGTTTTGATAACTGCAAAAAAAATTTCGCCTATATAAAGGACACCCTAATATGTATATATAAATTGTTTGGACCTATAGTTTTGAAGTATTGGTCTTCATCATCATTAGGAGATTGAAAATTTTTATGTCACATCAATCAAGCCACAGAGTTTCGAGAATATATTAAAATATTTCTAAATGAAGATCGAATCTTCGAAAATATAGTCTCAAACAAATAAATTATATATATTTAGGTATACTGGCTGGCGATCAAGGACTTCGGTCGGCGTCACCTAAACTCTGGCTGTGATTTTTTATTCGAGAAGGCATGGATGCTTTTTAATGCAATTATAATTTTTCAATCCAATCCATACAAGAATCTACTATGAAGAATTAACATAAATAATCAATTTAATAAATGTGCCATTTCATAAAAACTCCATTGCCTATTCTAAATATAATAATTCGGCTTCTTCTTGTATATATTAAGAGATCGGTCTCTTTTTCAACCGATGAATCTAATTTATCGCTGTTCTTGTTAGTGTTCATGTAATTAATACTTAACGTCTTCAAGTTGGGCCCGGGCTGCTGCTATTATTTCGAGATGTCGTCGCCAAGTGGCAAGTCTTGGTTGGCCCTTATCACGGGCATGGGGCCCTTTTCCGCCCCTTAGGGGCTCAACGGCTAAGGTATAGAAATCGATATTTTAAAAGTTTCCCTTTGAGAGGAATCTGCGGGTCTGTTAGCGCTTGTTCTAGGGATTGAATTAACAAACCAACACCAAATAGATAGGGAATGTTAAGGCGGCCAAAAAGGGCGAACCAACTACTCCCAACTATCTAATATGTTTTCGAAAATTGCTAAACAAGTTAAGCGGCCATTTTAGCAAATAATGAGCTGGATAAATATTGCGAGATCCGCTTAATGAACAAATTGAGAAGATTATCCTCATTAGTCAAGAGTAATCTAATATCTATCAATTATTATTTAGAATTATAGATTATGTTCCTATATAATATTTAATTAATGAATTAATAACCAGAGACCGGATTTTCGCATATTTAGTTTACTTGCTTTTTTAGCAATATTTTGAAAAAATAATTTATTTATTTTTTGAAATATAGTTTCTTCTTTCTTCTTATTTTTTTATTTGATTTTTTTTTTAAATTACAAAGTTATTTTTATTTTTTATATTGTTTTTATATATCTAAGTATATTTTGGTCTCTCACGAGAAAAGCTTTTAATTCTCATTTTTGTCTTCTTTAACAAAAAATATATAGTCATTTGAAATATTAATATGCTTATTTGTTTTTATTAATCAGATATCACTGACTATTTAAAATGTATTCTGACTTTAAATCAAATATAACGATCGATTCTTATCTAATACTATAGGAATTACCTTATTACATTGCATTTTTGATGTTTTGATCATGAACTATATCGATAAAATGAATAAATTTTTAAGGAATTTAAAAAAGTACTACTTACTCTGGGATACGGTACTTTAAAATATAATATAATTTTACTCAAAACTTTATAAAACCTTTTTTGTGGTTCTCAATGTACTTAATTAGAATATTAAATTTCATCAAAATTAGTTAAGTCATTTTCAAGATATTTAGAAATAAATAAAAAAGTACTTGGAATAAAGTATAATGTTAGTGGGGCGATATGTACCGAAAACTAATAATAATAATAATACTAATAAAGCGCTTCATTTTGTTAAAATAATGGTAGATTTTCAATTTCATTTCAATCGGTAGAACTGGTGGAAAAAATCGTCGACGAAATAAATGGAAGATCCATCGCACGTACTACGTAAAATCGCACTTTGTGGCCTTAGAAGAACCTCATTTAATTTTTGTCAAAACAATCACTTGCTAAATTCACTCTGATTGAATACTACAATTTGTGAGTTTGTTTGAGACCATAGGCTTCACTAGTCATTACCTGAGGATCATTTGAAGTCGCGGTTGGCTTGGCATTGGATAAAGTAAAAAAGCAAAATCACATTAATAAAATGGAACTGAGGCAGCAAATCGGGAAAACTCGAATGTTTATATGGTAAACTCTACCTTTTCTATTTTCTACCTATTTAAAGCTTATGTAAAAATTATCCTTTCATATCATACTTGATAGCTTACATGCCATAAGCTCTGGGAGCATTCCATCAACGACTGGACTCGCCTAGCTCCTAGCTCATACGCAGCTTTCATTCTTCTGCGCTGCAATCGGTTGCCTAAATACAGGCGCACCAACGTTAATAAATCAAGTTCAAATTCAGACTACATTTTGAGGATTTTAATTAATACAGTTATTTATTTATATTTTATAATTCAATATTTTTCTTATATGTTCGAAAAAATTGAATTAGTTAAAAAGCTCTAAATGAAAAAATAATTCAAATTCAAGTTCGATTTCGGACAAGAGCTACAAATATTCAATTATTTTTTCACTCGTGATTGTAAAAGATAAAAGAATTGACAAATTGGCTGATAAAATGAAATGAAAAATTATTACTCTTTACGCTGACCAATGGGTGGAGTTCTTCAGGAGGCCGAAATATTGAATTTAATCAAAAATACTAAATATTTTTCATATTCGTATTATCTAATGTTTATACTGTCCTTGTTAAAAGAATCCAAAATCAAGCTATTTCATCATTATGAATGTACACCTCTCGTCAGCCTATTTTACTGAAATCAGGAACCAAAAGCGACCAGCCATTCTCCCAAAGAGTCCACAATTACACAATTACCTCGGGACCTTATACGAATGCTTGTGATACTCTAATAAACTCAGGTAAGATGTTAGTGTATGTGTAAGCGTTTCGACTCGAGCTGTTGATCAAACTTTGTAAACTTGTATATCTTGAACCTGGATTTGATTCCACGAATCACTTGATCACTGCCAGCTATTGTTTACTATTATATTATACAATGGCGCAATGGACCAAAAACCGGAAGCTTGCTGAGCTGTATTAAGCAGATCAAATGAATAAATTTTAAAGAATGAAAAAAGTACTATTTTACCTTAGGTTAAAGCAATTTAAAATATAATTTTAATAAAAACTTTATATTACGTTTTTCGTGGTCCTTAATGTACTTAATTAGAATATTAAATTTCATCAAAACTGGTTAAGTCATTTTAATGATATTTAGAAAAAACTAAAAATTACTGGAATAAAGTACTGTTTGAGTGCCGATATGTACCAAAAACTAATCAGCGTTTCATTTTTTTTTAAATAATGGTAGGTTTTCAATTTCATTTCAATTGGTTGAACGTGTGAAAAAAATCGAAAAAAAAGGTAACATACATTTAAGGAAGTCCTTTCGCCGCCAATGTTAAATAATAAATAATAGATTATAACTATAACTATAATTTTTTTATTATAGTTTAATACTCTATCTATGCTTTGGTGAAGTTTGAATCACGCATTAGCGAGCAAATTTTTGAAAATAAAATTTTTTTAAATGTAAACTTTTTCTTAATCTTATGGAAAATTAAGATCTTAACACTTTCTCTTTAATTATACTACTATTAGTTGAATTGATAAAGTTGAAAAAAAACTAAAAATTAGCTTTTGAAACATGCAGGTTTCTTTTTTTGCAATATATCATTGACCGAGTAATTTACTGAGAAATTTACTTTAAATTTTTTTTTTTTTTTTTTTTTTTTTTTAATGCAATCGTATGCAAGAAGGGGTGCACTATAAAGATGCAGCCCCTATGGATTTCGAAAGACCCTTGCATTACCGAAGAGAAGGGAAAGTTAAGTGAGAGGGTGTAGACGTAGGTGTTTATGCACTCGGGTTTTGAAGGTTTGAAGATTATAAGTGCTGGGAAAGCTGGAGGCTGGGAGAGATTTCCAGTTCCTTGAAGTCATGGGGATATACGTATTGGCGAATGAAGTGGTCCGGCACTTTTCTAATTTGACCGCGAAAGAGTGTTGGGAGTCGGCAAAACGCGTGCTACGCGCAAAGCATGCTTTGGGGGGAATTATTGATTTTATCTCATCTGAGCACCTGCCGTGATAGTATCTATAGAAAAGAGAAAGGGCAGAGACATTTCTTCTGTGAGCTAGCGAGTCGAGGGAGTCGGTGAGGGTAGAATCGTCAATTAGCCTGACGGCTCATTTCTGATCATCCAGGGTAGCAAGAGAATATTTAGAGGCTCCTCTCCATAGATGAGAGCCGTATTCGAGACAGGGGTGGATTTAGCCCTTGTAGATGGTGAGAAGATGTGGGGGCATGTAAAATCGCTTGGACCTGAATAAGTAGCCAATCTTCCTTGCTGCAGATTTCTCCACAGAGGAGATGTGTTTATTCCAAGACAGGTCAGATGCGACACAGATGCGACAGAGACGCCCAACATGGATAGGCTGTCACACATTTTCAGGGTATTCGAATCGAAGTGAATATCAGGGAAATTTTTAATTTCGCGCCTAGAAATTAGATAACATCGAGTCTTGTTTGCATTAAAGTTAACTAAATTTTGAAAGCCCCATTTATTCAGTTTGTCTAGGTCGAGAGTGGTTGAGGAGGCAACATTGATTCGATTATTCGGGAGTGAGGGTTTGCCGTGCAGAGTTGCTATCGTCGGCGTAACAATGAGTGGGTTTTGACGTTTGGTCGATAAGGTCGTTTATATAAATTAGGAAGAGTGTGGAGGAGATTACAGAGCCTTGAGGAACACCAGCGTTTGTGGAGAACGATTCAGATGATATTCCATAAATATCACATAAATGCTATGTTTGGATATAAACATAAACAATGTTAATACAACGCATTGCCAAATCATACAAGAGATATTATAAGCTGATTTGAATAAATCAAACTAACTTTGGTATTTAATTATTTTTTTTATAATTGTTTTTATTTCAAACATTTACGGCTTTCATACTATTTATCTTTTAATTCTATTATTTTTCATTTGTATTTTAACTTATTTTATTAAATATTAGATACCACACTTCTTTTGACTCAACTGGAGGGAAAGGACCTTCTTAATACAAAGATCCACACAGACTTAATGAAAAAATCGCACTGTAAGAGCCCAGTAATTTTTGTCAAAACCATCAAGCGCTAAAATTCAATCTAAATGGATATTACAATTTGTCATTTTGATTGAGACCATGGGTTCAGTAGTCTTTTCCTAAGGACACTTTGAAGTCGCGAGGCCGATTCCAATACTTTATCTGCTTTGCATTGGATAAAATAAAAACTTTATATTTATATGTTCATGAAAATAAATAAATGAAATTAATAATTATACATGTTTTGATAAACAGAACAAATTTTGTTTTACCTTTTTTCTATCTTGTTCCTACGACCTTCTCCGGCCGCCTTCCTACGGTATTCGAGGTTGTCTACCCTACAGGCTCTAGACCAAAACACTTGGTACTGGTACTCTGGTACTCTGGTACTCTGGTACCACAATCCAATCAGGAAGAAAAATAATCTAGCATGAAAATGATTTTTCTCGATGTTTTAGACATCACTAAACTATAACTTTTTCAATTTTATTTAGAAAATTTCAAGTTAATTTCAAAAATCCCAATTGTATTTGAGAATTCTCAATTGAATATTAGAAAATTTAACATGTATATCAGAAAATGTCAATTATATTTTAGAAAATAAAATTTATATAAACAACTAGCTAAACAATCAACATTTTCTGAAATACAATTGTGATTTTCTAACATTCAATTGTGGTTTTCTGAAATACACATTGAAATGCTGTAGAACAAGCAGGTTAGCCTAGTGTGTAATTTTTTTTGCTACTGGACCTGGAGGTCCGAATTCAAATCCCGCTTTATCTGACCTCTACACTAATTTATGGTACAGTTAAATACACCCACATTAATATGCTAAAAATTAAAAAATAACAGATAGAATCTGGCTAAACATACTCGAATTCGAGAAGAAAAAAATAAAAAATAACTATAACTATTAAATAAGCTGATGTGGCCTTCCACATGACTTTAACTTACACCTGGCCCTTGTCTCATATTTAAATTTAATAAAATATAATTAATTACGAAAAAAACTCTTAATTTTGGGCTCATTAGCAATTAATAATATCTCCTTTTAATGAGACTTTTCTATTATACAAGTAAATATCAGCTTTCTTCGATTTTTTTTAGAAAATTTTATTATCACTATAAATTTCACATAGTGAGTCATTTTCATAAGGTGAAATAGAATGCATATTCGAAATTTCGTACAAATCGTTTAAAGGGTCTAGAACTTATATTGACTTATATTTTTGCAACCCCCTCAAATTTTTTTAACCACGTGTATAATAATAGCTCTATTTTTTATTATAGGTACATTTTAAGGTATATTTCATTTTTCTTACTTTTTTTAGTTTTAGAATATCATAATTTTAATTTTTAAACACACCCATCTTCATTTTTTGGCTCGATTTCAACCAACATCTAATCATCTCTTAACCTCAGTGGACCAAAACTACAGGTGAAATTTCCTTTTGATATTCATACTATTTTTTGAGATAGAGCGTACACAAAATTTGGTAACGTACCAACTAATAGACATTTTAGCAAAAAGTAATTAATATCTCGGAAAATATATTTTTTTCGATGTTAACTCATGAGGGCTTTTTTGTGGACCAAAATGCTATAGTTCCAGTCCATATTTTTAAACAAAATACATAGTTCCATCCGTTTTTGAAATATATGAAAAAAGCACTTTTTTCATGCACGATTACAACACTTGACCATAAGCCATTGGCGTAGTTTGGGAGTTTTCCTAGGGGGGGGAGGCAGCCGGTCTGCTAATTAGCCAGTATTGAATTTCCAGAAAAATCTGTAATGTTTTTTTTATAATTTTCTTTAAAAATGTCTTAAACGTCGAAAAAATCATTTATATCCATGATTTTTTTTCTGTCTCTGTGTCTGGAATCAGATATCCTCGAAAAACTTAAAAAACGAAAATTCGTAGAAAGTTTTTTTTTTTTTTTTTATTTATTGTCACCGGGAACAAAGCCCATTTAGACAGCACATAAGTAAAGTGTTAGTAGGGTTAGTGAGGGAGCCGAGTTTTTAGACGATAGAAATTTTTATTTGCCAGCCAGGATCGAACTCCGGCCTTCCGCTCCAACATCGTCATAATCGATCGATGCCGAAGCGAGGCCAGCGCGTTAGCCGTCTCGGCTAACCCGACTCCCCGTAGAAAGTTAGTTCTTGTAAAATATTCGTAGATATTTATAGTTCCATTTTGTAATTTATAGTTTTAGAACTTCTGGGTCAAAAATGCAGAAAAAATTGATTTTATTAACCGACTTCAAAAAAGGAGGAGGTTCTTAATTCGAATGAATTTTTTTTGTGTCCATGTTACTCGATTTCTTCACCAATTGTGACCCGATTTTGATCATTTTTATTTGCATTGTGTTCAGTATAGTTTCCGATTGGTAAAAAACTAAATTTAATTGGTATTGGACCTTTTTTGTTAAGTATGTTCACCCATAACTTCTTTGTTTATGAACCTGTTTATTTCTTTGTTTGTGTTTATTTGTTTTGTTTATATAATTTTGAAGTGGGTTTTATTTATTTTTTTTTTATAAAAATTATGAATTATTGATATTTTAAAGAAATGCATTAATAATATAGGCTTAAATGAACAATTTATTTTATATTTAAGTTTATTATTAAGTACTTATAAGGGCATCTTTAGGGTAAATAAGTTGTCACTTTCTTTATTATTTAATAAATGTGCGGGTTTTCATTAGAATCTAAATGAATAAAAAGGGCGCGGGTAGAATGATCATTCTTCATTTAGACATTAGAGCAAGGAGGCCAAAGAAAAGTCCAGGTCTGTTGCAGACTAGTAGTGATTCAGGAATTATTTAACGGGTAATAGTGGTGTTTCACAAAGAGGAAATAAAATTAAAAAATTAAAAAATCTTTTAAATTATTTTGGAGATTTTTTTATTTATCTCTATAGTTTTCTGTTAAACCTCCTGATGAAGGGTTCATAGCCCGAAATATGTAGAGATAAATAAAAAATCTCCAAAATAATTTAAAAGATTTTTTAATTTTTTAATTTTATTTCCTCTTGTGAAACACCACTATAACCCGTTAAATAATTCCTGTATTTAATATGTTTCACTATAAACCAACACCGCTTTCCCTAAACTTTATTAGTAGTGATTCATTTGTTAATTGCTATTATTCTAGGAACGGCCTTTTGACTCTAAGTAAGCAAATATTAAATCGAAATGAATATCATATTTCGATATTTATCATTTAAAATTATTAATTCATACTGTGTGATGGATAATTTGAGATAAAAGTTTGGTCTTTGTGCCAAGCTTCAGCTTTTTAGCGGTAAAATCTTTCAGTCAGTGTTCCGGAATCTCTGAATTTTTTTCATTTTTGTCTTCCAATTTTACTTTTACTCAGTTTATTTTTTGTAACTTTTCATTTTTTTAGTGATTTAGGATTTTCTATTATTTCCTATAACCGTTATTCCTTTGATTTTAATCTATTATGTACATACCTTTAGAATTTTACTTAAATTTTGTTTTCTGATGATAAAAAAAAAAAAAAAAGAAATGAAAACAACAACAATTTTTTTCCTTTAATAAGTTGAACAGAATGAAATTAAAAATTAGATATTGGAGGAGAAAATGAATGCTAAGATAATAAAGACAACAAAGAGGGAAAGTCATAGGCAGGATTAAACATCATCTCTCCCCGGCCGGCAGCTGCTTTGTTCGCTTCCGAGTTCAAAGCGATTTCTTTATTATGAACTTTTTACAACAAACAAAAATAAAAAAAAATACGAAAAACCCAAACCATCTTTCGGCCTTGTTCTGATAACAACCGGATTAATTAAAAAGAAGCATTTAGACAAGAGTTGTTTTTGAAGGAAGAAAAAGCAATGATCTTCTGTCAAGCCAGTAAATGAAGGGCGAGGGCATGAATCTTTGGTTTGGTTTGGTTACCTAACAAAAGAAAGGATAGAAAATCCTCTGCCTCGCCTCTGGTTTGAAACACTAGGCCACTCTCCGATTTTCATATATTTTCCATCTCTTTTTTAAGAAAAATGCTTTTCGGGGAAAAATATATAAGCAGGCCGGCAGTAAGCAAGTGATGCGACCACTTCAGGCGCCGAGGCCAAAGGGGTGGCAAAACTCTCGAGCAAAATTCAATAAAAAAAAATTGTAAAGGTACACCCCGAAAACATCAAAGATTCTGGATAATTATTAAATTTATTAGAAGAGGGGCGTACCCAGAAATTTTCCTCGGGTGGTTACCAGCTTATGAGAGAAAGAGAATTTCTTCTTTTCCTCAAGAAACGGAAATATCTAGAGCCGGAACTGCCGATAATAAGGCAGATTTTTTTGATTTTTGTTGATTCTTGCTAAGGAATTTGTTGAACGTTGGAGTTAAAAATATGACAGGTCCATTATTTCTAAGAAATCTTCACAAGACTTTGTTATTTATTAGATTTGAGATGAGGTGGATTTTTCTTAATTATATGTCAGAATGGCTGTTTTTAATCGCCGGGGATCGGGTCCAATGTGCCAATAAACAAATACGATGAAAAGATGTTTTTCCGAGAGTAGTAGAATGTTGATTCATAAAGAGAAATCAATAAGATTGTCCTCTGCTTAATGCATATATACCAAATAGAAATATTAGGTGATCCTTATTTTGGGCATTTTCGAACTTTCACGCTGATAGAGGGTCATATGATTCGAAATAAATAAAAATATCCCTCAAGTTTCAAGTCCCTATCTGAATTTTAACCTAGTGTACTACATAGCGATTAAGTTTCCCAATCTAAATAACATGAGTTTTTAGCAACGACCAATGTTTTTATTGCCAAAGTAATGGTTCGCAAAAATGGAAACTCTGAACACTTTATCCTTATATATAGTACCTATCCTCCAGAATTGTTACAGATTTTTAGCTATTACAATTTTGGAAGTTGCATATAGATAAAATACTGGTATTTCTTAGTATTAGTAGGTTATAGACTCCAAAATTTAGGTAGCTAAAAATCTGTAAAAATTATGAAGGATAGCTACTATTATATGATAAAGTCTACAGAGTTTCACATTTTTTGAACCATTACTTTGACCGGAATAAAAAATTGATCGTTCAATGCCAAAACCTTATGTTATTAAGATGGGAAACTTAATCGCTGTGTACCACTAAGTTAAAATTAGAGATAGAGAGTTGAAAATTGAGGGATAATTTTTTTATTTATTTCTATTCATATGAGCTCCTGTCAGCGTAAATATTCAAAAATATCCAAAATTAGGACCACGCCAATAAATATGTATATATATATATATATAATTTATTTGTTTGGAACTATAGTTACGAAGGTTTGATTTTCATCATCTTTTGTTCAATCTTTTGTTATGCTAGCTTGCTATAATAACAAAACAAATTTTTCTATTTTCAATCAGTTAATCCGAACCCATGAGAAATATCCAGATAACATTTTTCTAATTAAAAGACTGATGATGAAGATAAAACCTTCGAAACTATGGTCTCACAAATAAAGTACTTATATACATATTTATATATGTATTTATTTACATCAAGCAAAGGACAACTTCATTGGTTCGTTTCTTTATGAATCAACAACTCTAGTAAGTATACTTTCTGCAAAACAAAATTTTTTTAATGATGGAAGACTTGATAAGGTCAAATATGGAATACACAATTGGTCGCAGGTGGAAAAATTAAGATATTGTTCTGAAACGTGGAAGAAAATAATTTTGAACAACATGATTTATTTATGTCTGTGGGTCTAAATCTCAGATTTTTTTTTCGGAATCGAATGCAACGTGAAGGGGCGGATCCAGTAAGATGGATCTCTGAAAGACCCTTGCATTACCGAAGAGAAGGGAAAGTTGATCAAGTGAGAGGGCGGAGGCGTAGGTGTTACCCACCAAAAGTTTTTCCTAGTGTCAAACATAGCCCGTGCGTGGAATTTCGGACCCAGGGGAATGGAATAAGTATGTGTTTTTTATGAAGTGGAATAATTTAAAAAAATGACCAGACCAGACGCCGCAAGGTGCACTTGGATCCTCTTGCGGGGGATATGTTGTCAAAATGTCTATTTCCAATACGGAAAACTGATTAGATTTTGGTATCACTTGCTTCAAAACATCGGCTTCAAAAATGCAGAAAAACACCATTTGTTGAATTATTTTATTTATATTTTAAGGCAGTGTTTTTTAATACAAAATATAAACAAATTTACAAGTGTTTTATGAATTAATTATTTTTTTTTATTTTAAAACTTGTTAAGAGTTTATTAAAAATATAATTATATTCTATTAAAATTCGAAAATTTAATTTAATTGCGAAAGTGTACCCATTCTGAAAATGTTTTTACTTTATCCTCCAATTATTCTATTACATATAAATATACTTACCATATGTGAATCAATCTCTTTATTCAAATAGTTAATCGCTTATGAAATGTTGATCGTATTGCGAATAATTGGCGTGAGCAGCCGGTTCGTTCGCCCCCTCTAATTGGATGCATTGGAACAGCCAGTCAATCCAGAAAGTTTAATTTAAATTAGATTGCACATTCCATACGAACATTCTTGCAAAGCATTCAACCCCAATCATATTTACTTCGATTATACTTTAAAATGAAGAATTTAATGACAGAAATTCAATTCATCTGTCTTATTAAACACTCGACGCCTACGGAGACTTCTCCATTGGAATCAGAAAGAAGAAATAATTTCCTGATGGTTACCCGTCTTTCTTTCTGACTGGAATGGAGGTTTTTTCTCTCCAAGGGTAGTTTCCATTAATTCTCTGAGATTGCTTTTTGCATTCCATGTTCACAATAATATGTCTAGCATCTTGTATGTAGAGCACTCTGTTTCCCAAACTGTGGTCCGCGAGATATTTGTCGGAGGTCCGCAGACCCGGGTTCTAAATACGCATTTATATAACCCTATTCAATTAACAGACAAGAAAATAATGATTTGCTTGGAAACATTCAATGTTTTTTTTTATAAGGAGAAATCATTGAGTTACAGTCGACTCTCGATAATTCGAAATCCAAGGACTAAAAGAAAATTCGAATTATTAAGAGTTTTTATTATATTTTTGAAAATATATGTATGAGCTTATATAAATTCTAAGACATAGCCTCAAGTAGAAAAGTAAAAATAATGAAAACGACAAAAAGAACAAAAAAATATAAAAACATATGCATTAACATTGCAGCAATAGATAATAACCTACTCCAATTAAAAAAATTAAGAATAGTTTTTTGCTAGGAAAAATTCGAATTATAATGAGGGAAGTGGCCTAGTTCGAATTATAGAACGTTCTCTCCCATCTTGTTACGAAAATTGATTTCGAGTTAACGGTGTATCCAAATCATGTGCCATTTTTCTCGATTTACCCAGGTTAACAGTCGAAGAGTTCGAATTATCGAAAATTCGTATTATCGAGGTTCTAATTATCGAGAGTCGCCTGTAGTACTAAATGTTATATAGGGTTATTAAATGCAAATCTCAACAAATAATCTTCAAACGTTTGTTAAAATAGAAATTTTTTTGGGAAAATTTCTCCATTTTTCAATGCTATTTTAATTTTTTTCTATTTTGCAATTCCTATATCAAACATTCCATTGAAAAGGGGACATATTTTCCAACTTTTTTCTATTTAAAAAAACGTTTGAAGATTGTATTTTATCATACATTTATAGCAAATCCTACAGACAGATAGGCAGACGGCCATTGTAGCCACACTAATATGTGGGTTCGTTTTACTTTTGTACGGATCTCTACAAACGATAATAGAAAAATAAACTCTTAACAAAACGATTGAGTTTTCATAAAAGGTGCCCGAATGCAAGCAGTGAGTGATTTTTTCGATAGGCCGATCTGCCTCTTTACTACCTTGGTAAGTTTGAATGTCCTGGGCAGGTCATATAACCCGAGCAAATTCGCCACGTGCTGCACTTGCCCCTTGCCCTTTCCATCCTGCACTCACCACTTAAGTCTCATTTTGTTACCTAACAATATGCGTTGTCGATTCTTCTTTAAGATCAAATTACATTTGAACAACACCAGCATTGCCTACCTCTAACAGTAATTAAATAAAGTATAATTAAATATTAGCCCAACCACTATCGCTTAGAACACAAAAGCTGATTAGTTTTGTACTCCTCGCCTCGCCCGGTTAAATTTTGAAGAACCATTGTTCACAACACGTTAGGAATTCAAAAAAATTTAATTGAAATATATTAGAAGCAGCCTTTGCTGCCTTCTTCGGAAGAAAGCCTTCGTTGACACTTTTGAGGCAGCAAGTGTTGTTTCTATGTTAATCTAGCTAAGGATGTACAGTATATCTATATTTATTCTAACTATCTATACTTATTATAATCTGCTTAACGACGAAATGTGCAGGTGAGCGATTCTTTCATTAAAAAATGATAGAGGAAAATTACTAAAAGGGGTGCGGATAGAATGAACTCTCTCCTTCAGAGCTAAGGCATCACAAGGATGTCAAATAAAGGTCCATGTTTCACTTTTTCCTCCCATTCGTCTTCTTGAGTGGTGAATTCTAGTTGCAACGCATGGAAGGGATGATCTTCTTAAATCGAGGAATAGATATAATGGTATGTCTATCTCTACTTTTTAACCGACTTCAAAAAATGGAGGATGTTATCAATTTGTCAGAATCTTTTTTTATGTACCTATGTTGAATTGTAAATCGATTACTTTTTACTCATGTGGACCGATTTCGATGATTGTTTTTCTATTGAAACGGGGGTACCTCAGGGGTGGTCTCATATTAATTTGGTAATGTTTAAATGATATGATCAATGGCAAAATAACGGAAATTTTGAATTCTTATGAGCAAATAATGAAAAATATTTTATAAAAAAGTCGACCGAATTTGAGAACAACAAAAGCAATCTTTAACCTTTATTTAAAACCTGACAAATGAATTTCTCTGTTTATGAAGTGATTTTATTATCATTTTCTGATTCATTCACCCAACTCTTTCTCATACGAGATGCATGCAAGTGAAGGCCAACTCATGATGAATTCTATCTTAAGTTATTATTGTTAACGTCACTAAAAAGAGAAAAATAAAAATAATTTTTAGAAAAAAAAACGACTTCAAAAAAATAATAAGAACTGGAAAATAAAATAATGCACTAAAAGTATAAAGTTATTATCTAATTTAGTTAGAACTAAACGACGAAGTTTTTAAATTATTTTTTGAAGTCGGTGCCAAACATATACATTTTATGAATCGCACTCGACGGATCGTACTTAGAACGTTTGGCGGGTAATGAAGAGAACATCTTGCTTGTATAGTTTGTTTTGCACAGACTTTAAAAAGTGATTTGAGGTAAAACTTAGTCGTTTAGTTGTAACTAAATAAGATAATTATTTTATACTGTGTAGTGCATTTTATTTAATTTTCCAGTTCTTATTATTTTTTTGAAGTCGGTTTTTTTTCTAAAATTATATAGAGGTTGCATCTTCTTGTCTTATTTGTCACTTTGAAAAAATATATCGAAGGGAAAATAGTCTAACGAACACTATACAAGCGAATCAAGGGAAAGTTGTACTAGAGAATGACTAGGACGAAATTGTATGAAAAGAATCCGTGAGAGGAAAACAAACGTTTCATTGAAAAGGTCCTATAATAAATATGATTCGGAGAAATTGACTTGTGACGTGTGAGCGGATGAGGGGGAAGAGGGTAAGAAAAAAGGGCATAAAACGTGTGTGTGCTTCAAAGGTAAAGAAATGAGAAGTCTGTCAGATATGCAGATCGGGTGATGAAATCTGCCCTCAAAGAATTACATTAATAATCAAGGTCAAAGATGATTTCCGAAAGGGGCTGCTGCTAGCATGGAGAGGAATATTATATCAAGGGGCGCTTTCTCCTTCAGAGCTGTTCCACAAAATCAAATAATTTGATTGCTTTCGTAAATTTTAACTCGAATTTTATTTTATCGGTAGGGTGGCCAGGCCCAGCTAAATTGCCTCTGATCACTAATCCAACAATATCATTAATCTGGGGTCACGGGGGCAGTGGGCCAGCCAAGTTTGTTTCGAGAAGGGGGCCAGACTATTCTTGGACAGCAGGAGGGCCAATCTTTTGGAAAGAAAGTGCGCAATGAAGAATTTTCATAACTTTGCGGGCAAGGATTTACCTACATATAAAGAAAGACTTGATTTGAACCTGGCTTGTGTACATTGGTCGGTAAATATTCCCTTCATGGACAAATTTCGGAAAAATTAAAACAAAAAATGAAAAAATTAGGGTTCAAAACAGTATTCAAAACTCCAATTGCTCTAGGAAAGGATTTAGGTTCAAATAAAGAAAGACAAATTACCAAATATAGAAAAAGAAGGGGTTTATAGTTTGAGGTGCAAGGATTGCGAAGCGATCTATGTAGGGAAAACAGAGAAATCTGAAAATTCGATTAAATGAACATTAAGAGATTTTAAAATAAAAGAATGAAAACTCTTTTGCGGAACATTTAAATTCAAACAATCACTCTTTTCCAGAAGGCACAGGAATTATATTAATAAAAGGAGAAAGAAACCCAAAGTTAATTAGCGCAATGAATCGTTAGAAATTTTGAAATCATTCAATAGAAATTCAAAACTTCCTTGTTTTGTAAACAACCAAATTGAATTATCACATAGTAATTTGCTTAAGATGTTTGCTAACAAAAGAGATAAAAAGGAAAAAGAAGAAAACAAACCCCCTTCCATTGTCAGCCTTTCTCTTTGTAAAACAAGGAGAAAGAGAAAACATATTGTTTTATTTGAATGCAGGAACCAGTAGAATATGTCTTTAGTTCTAATCTAACCACCAGTGAAGAAGGAACATCAAATTTTCAATATCCATACGATATTGACTCCATGAAAAACAACATTTATAATTAAAAAAGACTGATGATGAAGACCAAGTCTTCGAAACTATAGTCAATCAAACAAATAATATATATATATATATATATATATATATACAGATATATCATCTCGATATATATGTGTGTATGTTTATTTGCATCAAGCAGAGGACAGCCTCTTTGTTTCTCTTTGTGAATCAACAACTCTGCTACTCTCGGCAAAACAAAAGCTTTCCATGTTTAATATCTAGATATTACAACTTCACCCATTATAGTATTAATCACGGACATATTATTTAAATAATAAATACAACCGCCAAGGACCTTTTCATCTCATCACATTATTTATTTTAACTTTTACTTTTCTCTATAGAATTTTCACCCCTTTTAGAACCTAAACTTTCCTGCTACTCACTTATCCCCCCTGACCCTTTATACTTTATCAATCGGAAAATAAGATCAAAATTTCAAACTCTCAATAGTTTACATAAAATATAAATTTCCATTCAAAAAAAGAACTAATAACATGATTAAAAAATAATTAACATAACATACCAGGAAACAAAAACGAAATTGATGTAGAAAATGATCGAACCATTAGGATTTGACGAATAATGTTTCAAAAATAATTTAATAAAAGAAACAAATGAAGAATTTATTGGAGGTTTTGAAGGGCGAAGGTTTACCGCACCAGCGTACACAATTCAGGCTCAAATGAAGTTGTTTTGAACCTAGAAAAACGGCATTTGGTAAATTTTTTTGAAACTCCTTTGTAAAAATATCTATTGCTTATCCAATTAATTTACCTCTTGCGTAGGTAGGCGGTCCTTTCAGAAAAACGCTTTCGGATGCAGACGCCTTATGCATTTTTGGCCTGAGAGCAAGGGGTCCAGAAATACCTTTGGAGAATAATAGAATGTAATTCCAGCCAGTAACCAAAATAGGTCAGGGTCAAAGCGCACTCGAAAACATTGTGTGTCTTTTGTCACACTAAGATAAAATAAAATCATTAAATAAAGCATCACTTTTTAGGAAATATTTTTTTAAATTAAATATTCAAAAACATATTTCTCCAAATTTTTCTTCCACAAATGTATAGGAACTTTAATCAAATAAATTCAAAATTTATTGAGATCAGAACAATCCCGTATAGAAATAAATAGATTTTCGAAATATGTTTTTTTTATATATTTTTGAAAATATATTAAAAATACTACTGTCCAACTAAATTTATATAAAGGTTTATGTTTTTCTATATATTCTTAAAATATAATTATTTTTTATGTCGCTCTACTATAAATTTTATATAAATTTAATACAAAAATTCTACTATTTTTAATATATTTTTCAAAAAATATATAAAAAACATATTTCGAAAATCTATTTATTTCCATACGGGATGGTTTCAAAACCAATCTACGTAGAGCGTTTTTTAATTACAGCTTCCTCTGGAACGTAGGTTTTTTGTTTCCGCGTCATTGATATTAATTAATAAAATTAAATAATAAAATTAAATTTAAAAATAATAAATAAATATCAATGAACTGAAAAACATAATAAAACGTCTTGGCACAACTTTTAAAATTAAATTGTGCAATTAATTTGTTTCATTTTCTCTTTATTAATCTTTTGTTTTTTAACTTTAGAACCCTCTAATAGTTCGTTTACTATAATATATTAAAATTAGGGAACTTAATTAATTAGATACTTTTCTATTGAAGACCGATGATAAACTCAATGCTGGATTGATGCAAAGGCAGCCCAAAATATTTTGAAAAATGCAAAAAATAAAAGATTATAACGTCATTTTCAATCCTCTTAAAAACTCGGATGATTTGGAGAATGTCCTCTCCTCCTTCGGGGATTTAAATGGACCAACGAAGGAACCTCCGTGCTGGGCAGTTCCCGCGACCCATTGTGCGCCCTGGTGCAAGTTAGGATTTACCGCCCTTTCTAAAAATACTAGAAAATAACGCAACTCGAACGGGTCCTGCCAAATAAGTACTAATTAGTCAGCAAGCTGAACAATTTTTATCTTCTTCTCTCTTATCTGCTTTTACCTATATGAGATGCATGGTCAAGTATTGTAATCGTGTCTTTTAAAAAATGTGTTTTTTTTTCTTCATATTTTTTTCTTAATCTCAAAAACGGCTCAAAACCATTTTGTTATTAAAAATTGAGCGAAAACCATGGCATTTGCTCTACAAAAAAGCCCTAATGAGTTGTACATCGAAAGAATTATATTTTACCAGATAGGTGATTTTTTCAAAATGCCTGTCAGTACGTTAACGTAATGTTGTGTACGCTTTAAGCTCGGCAAACTGCAATTGTGGTATAGGACAGAAATTTCACATGCTAATCGGGAAGTTTTAGTGCATTGAGATTAAGAGCTGATTTAAATTTTGGGTTAAATCGAAACAAAAATAAGAGGGCGGCGTTGGTATTTTCCTAAATGAATTATAAAAACTATTTTTATTAAATTTCCTCTAGAATTATACCTTCCCTAAACAAACTCTAGACCTGTGTTTGCGGACAATAGAATTCAACGCTCCTTTCCTCTATATATACAATGGAACAATTTGTCCCATCAAAATTCCAGTCGACCTTTTTCTTCAAGGATTAGGGCTCTCTGGCTTATATTGATTATTTCTGAGCTTGAAAATAGCAATTTAAATAATATTTTCTTAAAATTGATTGATTTCGAAACTCAAATTTAATGAAGCAGCCCCTATGGATCTCGAAAGACCCTTGCATTGCCGAAGAGAAGGCAGTGTTGATGAAGTGAGAGGGTGGAGACGTAGGTGTTTGTGCACTTGGGTTTTGAAGTCTGAAGATTATAAGTACTGGGCACAGGCAGGAGGCTGTGAGAGAGTTCCAGGTTCCTTGAAGTCATGGGGATATACGTAATGAGCGAATGAAATGGTCCTGGCAACTTTTCTGATCTGACCGCGAAAGAGTGGCGCTAGGAGTCGGCCAAAACGCGTGCTACGCGCTAAGCACATGCTTTGGGGGGGGGGGATTATGATTTTATCTCATCAGAGTACGCGTGATAAGTATCTATAGAAAAGGGAAAGGGCAGAGACATTTCTGATGGATGAGCTAGCGAGTTCGAGGGAGTCGGTGAGGGTAGAATCGTCAATTAGCCTGACGGCCTCGCTCTTCTGAATTGCATCCAGGGTGGGCAGGCGGAATATTTAGAGGCTCCTCTCCATAGATGAGAGCCGTATTCCGAGACAGGGGGCGGATTTGGGCCTTGTAGATGGTGAGAAGATGTGGGGGCTTGAAAAATCGCTTGGACCTGAATAAGTTTAATTAGCTTGAGCGCCGTGGTGTTTTGCACCACCTGAACCACCCTGTAGGCACGGCCCTGCCTCCGTGTATATTATAATTCTTTTCAATTGCAATTACGTACAAAATTTTGTTCACAGCGATGCCTTGATGATTGTCGAAGTCGATCAAAACGTTGGCACAAAAATATAATAAATGTTATTTTAATTTTATTTAATTCTGGCTGACAAATATAAAAATCGATCATTTTACCTGAATTTAAATTTAAAATATTATTAATATCATTCACTTAACTAAAGCAAAAAGATACCGAGCAACGCACAGTCCTCCAGGTATATCTTAATAATACCCAAAGAATGTCGAAATAATTGCTATAAATTTTCATTTGAGTAACAATTTAGAAAATTATTTATTTTCTTCATAAATATTTATTTTAATCTTATTGAATTGACAAATGAATTTAGACTATTATGATGAGAATATCCTAAATATGCGTATTATATTGAAATATATTTATTTGTCTATCTTTATAATAATAAACTTTAACTCTAATAATTAAGTTTGTTTCACTTCATAAGTTCGAAAGATCGGTACGTCATTTAAACTATACTAATTCCAAAAATGGATATGGCCTTTTATTAAAAAATGGGATTTTTGTAAATTTCTTGATCTTAGGAAATTCTGCAATTTTACCATGATCAAAAACCAAGTTCAGTTTAAATCACAGTGAAAAATCATTGTGTCCAACTCTCTACTTAAAATAGATCTTAAAATTAAATAATTTTTTTATTAATAAATAGGATTAATATAATTTGGCAAAATTGGTTTTTTCCCGATGCCAATAAATAAAAAAAAGCGGTAATATAATTCCAAATATTTCCAAATAATTCCAAGTAATTCCAAATATTTTCAAGTAATTCCAAATATTTCCAAGTAATTCAAAAAATTCCAAATATTTTTGTAATTCCAAAATAATTCCAAATAATTCCAAAGAGTGTACCTACACCTAATTCCAATCGCAGATCACCCATCGAAGTTAACTATATAATATAAATAATTTATTATAATATGAGCATTGTGCAGTTATAAAAAAATATTAATTTTATATATATTTTTAAAAATAGTTAAAAAATAAATTTGTAATTTAGTTTCCGTGGAATCGTGTCCCGTGCGCATAATGACCAAATGTGGCCGCACTTGCCCCCGCGAGCGAGTTTCGCCACCCCTGCTTTACAGGAAGCAACTCGAGCCATTTTGATGTCTTTGAAACTTCGCCCTGGAAACCTCTACATGTCTTAAATTGTTTTTTCACAATACTGGTCCATAAGCTTAACTAAATTACCAAATTTCATATTTCTATTGCTTATACCGTCCAAGTTAAAAGAAGCCAAATAGAGGCTTTTTCGTCACTCACTTACTGAATGACTCGTAAATATTCTAGATAACTTCTTCTGATCCTAGAATGCTGAAATTTGCCTTCGTGGTAGAGTTTGAGGTACAATTAAAGGGAAAAATCGAAACTTTCCCTTCTTCAGCGGCTAAAATGAAGGGGTGAAATTTATAGGATTAATTAACATATAGTGAAAACACAATGAACCTAGAATGCTGAAATTTGGCATTCTGGTAAAGATTGGCACATTAATAAAGGAGGAACTTAAAACACCGAAATTTCCCCTTTTTGATCCCGAAATGAAGGGTGAAATTTATAGGCTAAAGTTACACATAGTAAAAATATAATGAACTTACAATGCTGAAATTTGGTATACTGTTAAAGCTTGGCACATTAATAAGGGAGGAAATTTAAAAACCGAAACTTGCCCTTCTTCAGGGCCTGAAATGAAGGGGTGAAATTTATATGCTAAATTAACATATTATAGTGAAAGTATAATGACTCGGAAATTCTAAAACTTGGCATGTTCGTAGAGTTTGGATCATTAATAAAGGGAGAAATCGAAAAAACCGAAACATTCACTTCTTCAGGGCATAAATACGCATCTAAATTACAAAAAGGAGTGAAATCCCAAAAAACACTTGTATAAAAATAGCCCAAGTTTGATTAATAAAAATAGTTTGTCAAAAAAAGTAGTGAGATCTAAGGTTCCGCCAAGTTCACATCATCAATTTTATAAATGTATAAAACAAAAGAAAATCGCATCGTTGTTTATACGACCGGTGGAAATAATCAGCTTGGTTATTTCCACAGCATAAAATTATTAAATTTGAAAAAATTCAAATTTATTTACAGGGGTATTTAATAACTTCTAAATTACACGTGAAACAAGTGACCTAGTGAATAACTCATAATAAATAATAATTTTCCAAAAAAATATTTTTTACTTTTTTTTATTAAAATATGTTTCACCTCACACCAACACCAGACTCTCTAAAAATTACCTACTACTAAATTGAAAAATAAAAATTGAATATAGTGTTAATATTAAAACTAAACAAAGCATTCGATATTAAAATCTCAAAAATATTATTTTATAAATATTGTTCAAAATTGCCACAATTTTTCACACTGGTCAAATCAGTCATTACATTAACGCACTCAGACCCCTATAGTCGGCATCTGCAACTACCCTCCCCACCAACATTTTTTCTCTCGAGACCCCGGCGACCATGCCAAACCATTCTTATACTATCAACCACCAAAGGGTAAACGTCACTTAGATTTACTCTGTGTGCTATTCACTAGGCTTGTTCGAGTCTGAAGGTAAGAATGTTCTTTCTGATAGCTAAAATTCATATCCTATACGTGTTCATATCTTTAATTATTTTTTCTCTTTTATCCTGAAGGTTACCTCAATGTATATGTTTTGCCGTCCGCTCGATTGACAAAGCACAAAACATATACAAACTCATGCCCAGAAACCACTCAAGGTTTTCTTTAATAGCGCTAAACCGCGCTTAGCAAAATATGTTTTTTGGCACCCGCTCGCTTGGTAGCCAACAAAACTTATATGCTCCTTTGCCCACTCAGGCGGCAAGAAACACACTAACTTTTCCGGGCAAATAGCCCCGGAATTGTAGCGTCGAGCATAGACGCTTAAAAAACGCACAATCAGTGCATTTTTTCGCAAGGGAACAATTGGAACGGCGAGCCAGCCTCCAATAAACTATACTTTTCCCAAATACAATACCTCTTCTTAATCAATCCACCTAACTCCACTTCTATCAAAACCTTCCCTTTATTAATATCTGAATAAATTTTATATCAACGTTAAATTGTTTTATCTTTTATTTCATACGCATTTGCAGAGAACTACCTTGTCTCCCCTCCACTTTTTCTTTACAGGATATCATATATGCATAACATTAATTAACTAGATAATCGAACCAGCAGCCCCTATCGAAACATTCTATTTTTTATAAAGTAACTAACAGCTTCCTTGAGGTCTTACAAACCTCATAACAAAAAGGAGCGATACTTTCAATCAAATATAATATAAATATTTTATTTGAAGGAGACAATAAAAGAGTGTGTCTTCTTCTGGAATTATAAATTTTATTTATTTATAACGAGACTATAGTTTCGAGGGCTTTGCCCTCTTCATCAGTCTATTACAATTAATTCATAAAATTAATTCCTGTGAATCAATTGTAAGAGACTGATGAAGAGGGCAAAGCCCTCGAAATCTGTAATCTCGTTATAAATAAATAAAATTTATAATTCCAGCAGAAGACACACTCTTTTATTGTCTCCTTCAATATATAAAAAATTCTGCTACTCTCGGCACAAAAACTTTCAATTTAATATTATATTTATCATATATATTATGTTATGTATTTATATAAAAAACAGGATACTATTTGTAAGGTGACCAACTATACTCATTTACTGAGTTTTGTACTCTTTTTCGCAAACCGTACTCTTTTCAAATCCTGTACTCTGAAAGTACTCATTTGTATTTCTAAAACATTTTTTTAGATTATTTTATTTCAATTTTATTAATTAAATATTTAAAATTATTTTGACAGTGATTTTTACCACTAATTCTAAAGAATAAACTGACCGTTTTGGAAGATTCCAATCCCGGAATAAAAAAATGAATTTTTAAAAGAAGTTGAAATTTTTTATAAAATTTGGTATGAATATTTCGAAGAATGGATAGTGAACTTTAGAGCATTAAATTGTTTCAAATGGACCCTTCTAAATAGTAAAATTGAATGGAAAGAAGTTTCTTCAGCAGTCGAATTTGTAATGAAGGAAGTAAAAGATATTGTTATTAATGACAATTTTCTCTTTGAAGAAATTCGAAGAGTAAATTTATATTTAAATGAAGAAAAATTGAAGAAATGGAACGATGAGAAAATAGAACTTGACAAAAGATGGGTAGAAATCTTTCGGCATTTTAGAGTAGAACATATCCCACATGAAAATTTAAAAGATTTAATAGAAATTTCCTTATGTTGTCCAGGCACTAATGCTGCTGTTGAAATGGTATTTTCACTAGGGAATGATTATTGGAGCAGTGAGAAGTCGCAACTTTCTGTAAAAACATTATCTGTAGTCTTAACAGTCAAATTTAATATTCAAAATGAAAGTTGTTCGGATGTGGCTACATTATTAGACGAACATCCTCATTTTAGCAAAAAAAATCCACTCCGAAGAAAAATATGTTTTTAAAAGAAAATAAAGTTTTTATCGTTTTTTCTTGTTTTTTTTTCACCTATGAAATACTTGCAAAGTGTACTCTTTTTGAACAAAAAATATTTGGTCACCTTACTATTTGATTTTTATAAATTCAAGAACAGAGCTACTCTCGAAAAAAAACGTTTTTTTATTTATTCTCGTTATACAATTATCATCCTTGAAAGTAGACTTCAAATTAAGAAGATAAATGTCATGGGAAAGGTAGGAAATCGAAACTAAATTTCCAATTTCTCCATGTATAATCTAAAAAGAAAAAGATTATCGTAGATTATTGTTTATTACTGCAGTCACTAATAGATTGCAAACAAATTATTATTAAAGGTAGAACCGACAACTCTTTTTAATCTTTTTATTATCCTTAAATGAGAGATTCTTTTAGTTCTTTAGTAAACAAATATTTCAGTTGTTTTATAATAATTCGCCCTTTAAGTATTTTACCAAGTTCAAAAAAAATCTAACATCGTGGTATGCTGCAGATAAATGAGAGGGAAGACAAAGTAAAGAGGTTCAAACACTTGAAAAGGAATTTGGAATTAAATTGAGAAAAGAATTTGCTAAAAAAGAGTATATTATTTATGGTATGACTCCGAAAGAATTTATGTTGGATAAAAATTTAGTAATGAATCATTTGAAAAGCGGAAAGGGCTTAGACAAGGACAACAAATAATGTTTTTGAATAAACCAATCTACCATGGCATATAATATAGTTACAGACAACGGGAGAGATAATCGTATAAAAGAAGGAGACCGTGTAAGAATATACAAGTTTTATGAACATTGCAAGATCTTCATGAAAGGTGAGGTCCTTCGCTAAAGAGTCAGAGTTTGGGTCGGATTCGAAGTGACTTTCAGAGCCGGGGGTTGAACGATTTATGAGGGAATCACAGTTTCTAGCTGTCATAAGAATAATGCGATTCGTGAATCCCATTGTTCAATTATTATTAATTGACTGTGAAGAAGTGTTGTCTGATTGCATGCAAATTATTTCGCTCAAATCTTATACTAATAATTGAGCAATAATTATTGTATATATATATATGTTAACATTTAAATGAAAAGCGAAAGTTAAAACTTTTATCCGGTCACTGCCCTATTTTGGTGCACTTGGGACCAGACTCGTTTTGATAGTGAACCAAGAGTTGAAAAAAGAGATACAGGACCCAGTCGGGTATGATCCGACATCTTCTGCGTTAAGCCCGCAAATGCCTTCTCCATTTAGGCGATGGATCCTCTGACTAGATCCTATAATCAAATCTTATATATATTCAACTCTCTAGTTCAATCGCGTTTTTCTTCTATTTTCCTAATAGTATGGTTGCTATAAATTTACTACAATTCTCATCTGTCTGATTCTTTGGGGAATCGAATCAGATGAATTTTGTTCAGTTTCAATTTTATTTAGAATGTTTATATGTTAACATCACTATCAGAACGAGTCTGGTCCCAAGTGCACCAAAATAGGGCAGTGACGGGATAAAAGTTTTAACTTTCGCTTTTCATTTAAATGTTAACATATAAATATTTTAAATAAAATTTATTATTGAAAAACTGAACAAAATTCATCTGTTTCGATTCCCCAAAGAATCAGACAGATGAGAATTGTAGTAAATTTATAGCAACCATACTATTAGGAAAATAGAAGAAAAACGCGATTGAACTAGAGAGTTGAATATATTTAAGATTTGATTATAGGATCTAGTCAGAGGATCCATCGCCTAAATGGAGAAGGCATTTGCGGGCTTAACGCAGAAGATGTCGGATCATACCCGACTGGGTCCTGTATCTCTTTTTTCAACTCTTGGTTCACTATCAAAACGAGTCTGGTCCCAAGTGCACCAAAATAGGGCAGTGACCGGATAAAAGTTTTAACTTTCGCTTTTCATTTAAATGTTAACATATAAACATTCTAAATAAAATTTATTATTGAAAAACTGAACAAAATTCATCTGTTTCGATTCCCCAAAGAATCAGACAGATGAGAATTGTAGTAAATATATATATATATATATATATATATATATATATATACTAGCTGCAAGGCCCGCCTTCGGCGGCCCTCTTGCTAGCCAGTGAGCACGCCCCCCTGGACCCTCCGCCCCCACACCACCACCCTAACACTCCATCCGCACCCTAACCCACGAACCCTCCCCCCATTTTGGGTGGTTAGGTTTTGAATTTCTAGCTCTCTAGAGGCCCAAGGGAAAGAATTTACATTTTTTCACCCTTCTTACCTTTTCGGGTGGTTTTTTGGGGGAAATCTTTTTAAACAAAAGTTGTCAGAAATCACATCGCCTACAACTTTGTTCATCATAAAATTTGCCGTAGGGTTAATAGTTTAGGAGTTATTTGATAATTTTCATTCGTGCGCCCCCCAAACCCCCTTATGGGGTCAAAATATCAAAACGTTATATAGCTAAAAACGTAAGTTTGAAGACATCTGATACAAATATGAAATTTCATAATAATCACTTCAGCCGTTTTGACGTGAATCGTGAGCAACTTTTCGGGGAAAACCACTGAAACAGACATACAGACAGACATGAATTTTGTTGAGGGTGTTTTCGTTCATAACTTTGCTTGAAACGTGCGCAACCAAAATTTGGCGTGATTTGGAGCAATGTACAGACAAAACCTTAATTTTATATATATAGATATAATATATTATTTATATAGAATCTGTTTCTCGAAAACGGCTGTAACAATTTTGATGAAAATAACAGATTAGGGGTATTTTGGATGGAGAAACCGATCTCTCATGGTATCATCTTTAGGAAACTTTAATTTGATAGGTATTTTTCTTTATTAAAATAATTATTCACATTATAGTCAACAAAAATTATAATTACATTTTTACTTTCACATTTATATTCTTTAGAATATAGTAATGTTAAATATTGCGATCGCCTGCCTGGGTCCTGACTCTTTGAGAGCTTGTTTCTCAGAGATGAATAAAGGTAATTTCATTTTGTAACTTCTAGGTGGAAGGAATCGATGTCCTTAATAGTTGGAAATCGGATTTAGGACATAAAATCTGATATTGTGGTCCTGAGTGGCCAAAAAGAGGGCATTGGTCAGTGCGTATGTACGTATGTAGCTCCCCTGTGTTTCGCAACCATGAGTCTTAGAGCTATGAAATTCGAAATTTAAGCTAGATATAGGCTAGAAGGAGTAGATACAGCAAGTTTTTGGTTGAAATCGGAACACCGGACGTGGACATTTACATGAAAGATTTTTCGTTTTTTTTTTATTTTTTTCAAAAACGGCAGCAAAGATTTTTTAAAAAAATTGTTTACTTATCAAGTGTCATGAGTTATTAGTCGCGTATAAATTTTAATCTGATTGAAATAAAGCAAGGAGGTGTAAATTAGGAGTGTCGCCGTGATTTCAATTAAAAGAGAATGTGAAAGTCGTGTGGTGACCATACGAGTTGATTTCAATTTCCTTTTAATAATTAATTGTTTTTTTTTTTTAAGATTAGGTAGTTTAATTAGTTAGAGTATTTTCTACTGAAGGCGGAGTGGTATAACCCAATCCTGAATTGATGCAAAGGCAGCCTAATAATAATGAAGACCCCAAATTTCGAATAAACTAATTTATCAGAAGGTCATTTTGATCCTCTAAAAAGAACCGACGATTCAGAGGATAGTTACTCCTTCTTCAGGGTTTAAAAGGATCATCGAAGGAACCTCTGTGTATATTAATATTTTTTAAAAGAGGATGAATAAAATTCACTTGCTTCTTTCTAGTAATTTTTTATTAATTCAAGTGGTTAATCCAATTAACCACTTGAATTAATAAAAAATTACTGGAAAGAAGCAAGTGAATTTTATTCATTCTCCTTTAAAAATTAACATATCCAACCCTTTTAAATTTCTTATTAATTTATTAATATTATTTTTATTGCAATTATGTTCAAAACTTTGTTCACAGCGATGCCTTGATGATGGCCGGATCTGGTCAAAACGTTGTCAAAAAAAATAAAATAAAATTATTTCACTTTTATTTATTTCTGGCTGCAAATAAAAATCTTTTTTATCTGAATATAATATTAATATACATTTAACTAAAGCAGCAAAAGCTCGGTCCGCCTAGTACTTAGGTTTAAATTGAACAAACGTATTCGTGAACTCATTTATCCCGATGACTTCTAGAAAATGATTTCTCTGCCCGCCTCTGTCTTTCTGCTTTAATCTTCTAAGAGGCTACACACTCGACTACAACCCATTCCCTGAAATTGGTTATCTTTTTTTCGCGGTGCGCAGGAGTCAATTCTGACTTAAAGTTATTTCTCCTTCTTCCATCAATATCTTTAAAAAACAAAAATAAAAACAATCCGTCTCTAATAACCAAAACAATGCTGAGAGCCAATTGCTTCCTGTATCTCTCGATGGTTCCTTATTGAATTGAATATTTATTGTTATATAAATAATAGATCTCTTTTATTTAATAGTAATCGTAACGAAGGTTTATTTCAACCCTTGAATGAGAGCAATTGGATTCATTGTTTGCGTATTATGATGCTTTATTGATAAAATGACAAAGAATAGCTCATCACACACAGAGTTTGGAGAACCCGCTAGTATAATATTGTTGCTGCTGTTACTGCCAGTGCACATTAAATAAAATATGATTTGCATTCAAACTACTAGAAATTGGTTTCCCTTGAAGGGATAAATATCAATAAGATTTCTTTTATTGAAAAATAAAGCTCTCTTTTTATGCTGTCTCTTTTAAAAAATTCCCTGAATAGCAAGATATATATATATATTCCAATAAGAAATAAATAAAAGAAATAATCTCTTTATAATATTATTAAAGAAATAAAAAATAACGATCTGAATTTGTGTTTAATATTTATAAATTGAACAAATGAGAGAAATAAAATGTCTACGTATTGAATAGACATTTAAAGTAAGATTTTACAAATCAGTGAGCTTATTGATACGTCTATTTTTCTATTTCATTAGTTTTGATGAAAAGGTGATAATATAAGAGTACGGATATATTTTTTGACAAAGGAAACAAGAAAGTATTTACCCTAGTATATTTCCGAGTAATCCATTTTTTTCATAGCTACTATTTAATTCCGATTGTGATTTTTTTATTCATTAAAATTGTACGTATTATATCAATAATAAAATAGTATTTTGAATGGCAAGGGCATAAAATGAGGAATATCCGATAAGTGAGAGTTGCAGCATGAACTGTGATCTAATGGAACATTCACATGAGTACGAGTATGAATCTAACGTACAAACCGTAAGGCAAGTGCAGTAATTCACACTCTTACTCAGGTGAATGTAATATAAGCCGAAGCGAATGCCGTAACCTTGTTTTTCGGATGTTCTTCATAACGCCCATACTATACACAACATTTTTTGTATTACCAGCTGAGAAAAAACGATTTGAGAGAGAAAATCACAAATAATTTTATTTAAGTAAAGTTAATTACCATATATCAATAAATAAAGTAATGAGTAATGATCACTTTTATATAAATAAGAGTAAATGTCGGCGGGTTACTCGGATTGAGTTTGTTTACAAGAATCTAAGTCGCTCTGAATTTTTAGTTAAATTGTAACTACAGTTATCTGTTTTTTTTGATATATATTATTTATCTAAACAACGCCCTCTTTAGCTATTTAGAATAAACTTTAAGGAAAGTAGAGAGAGTTGCTAATAAAATGGAAATTTTTGCACTTCTTGCGAGAAAAGTGTATGTACTATAGTCACTCGGATATCAATCGGGGCCCCCCCCCCCCCCCCACAACGTTTCACGAAAATCCAAATTTCGTATCTGATATTATAAACGTGCGCAGGACAAGTTCGAGCATTGGCTTGGGCCGTACACGCTGTACGCAATTTACCCTTTCGACTCCCCTTCAGCTCGGAACCCATTTGAGATACAGAGCTGAAATTATACACATATAATTATGTAATCCATCTTGAAGAGAGTACCAAATTTCAATAATATAGCTTAAATAGATTCTGAGATATTGACATGAGAAAATAGCTAATTTTGGCACTGACTGACTGACTGACAGGTCATCAAAACTTATAGGGTACTTCCAATCATTCCAACATCATGAAATTTCGCATGCTAGTAGAGTTTGTGACACAAACAAAGGAAAAATTCCAAAAATCCAAACTTTCTATTTTTCAACTCCTTCAAAGGGGGGGGGGGAGAGGGGGTGTCATAAATGAAAATTCTAGCCCGTTGGACCAAACTCAACCAAATTTTGTACATATTCTGTTGCCCACCAGAAGGCTTGGTTACCAATAATAATCGAATTCCTCATATATGTTTTTAATTTTTATATAATCATTTAAAAGGAAAGAATTAGAGTAAATAAAAATACTAAATTAATACAAATTTAAACTACACATAACATTTTTCATGTAGCATACAAAAAGCAGAGAAATCTCAACCAAAACATTCTGTGAAAAAAGGCCAAATTCGAAAAAGTAAAGAAATCTACTGTGCAGCCAAGTTAAATTCCCAAAGAATAATTAAGTTGAGAAATTAGTACTTTCAGTTAAAATGCATTCTTTCCATTTTGAATGACAATCTAAATTTATGGATTCTAAATTTTTAATTTAGATTATTTTCATGAAACTTGGCTGTTACGAATTATACCACTGTAAGAGTTAATTAAATTAGTGACCAACCAAGTTTCATGAAAATAATCTAAATTAAAAATTTAGAATCCATAAATTTAGATTGTCATTCAAAATGGAAAGAATGCATTTTAATTGAAACTGCTATTTTCTCTTCTTGGCGAATATAACTAGGTTGCACAGTAGATTTCACTACTTTTTCGAACTTGCCCTGTTTTTTCACAGAATGTTTTGGTTGAGATTATAGTTTACTACAGTTTTTAATGATTTTAATAGATAATTTTGTTTGTATGTCAGAAGGGCTGCCGCCTTCTCGAGAGTCAAACGACTTCTAAATTAAGTGTCGAATGGAAACTTCTCATTAAAAATTTTCAAAATACCTAAGTGCTTTAACTTTTAAAACTTGTCTTCCGATAAATCACCAAGACACCGAATTCGTTAGTTTGTATATCTTTGAATTTCCTAATCTTTATTCATCTGTGTATATTTGTATTTTAATTATTCCGATTATTTTCTGTTAATGATAATTTTATACACATTAATATGTATTTACTTATATATTTTAGAAATATCAATTCAAATTGATGATGAAAAAAAACGTAAACAAAAATGTGATTTTTTTACCCCTCTAATAGTGTTACATGGTTCTTCCCTTATAAATTAGATTAAAATGGCAAAATCATTAATCCTGATGTTAAACGTTTTCGCTCTTCGGTTAAGATAAAAGATATTAGCCATTATTTGGAACATCAACAATAAATAAAAATATTCTTAATTGAATTGAAAAGTCACCACAACGGGTTATTAAAGGGAGATAGATTCAATGGGGAAAAATTGAAAATAAGACGAAATGTGAAGGGGTTGGTATGGGAAAAGAGGGATAAAGTAAATTTCGATTGCCAATCTTTCTTTTTAATCGAAAAAAAACATGAAAAATTAATTGTATGTTTGGCTTTTTTTAAGCTCTATCATTATGGATATCACTGTTTATTGAGGGCGGAGGTTGGAGGAATCTCTCCAAATTGAAACTTGAAAAGTTTCTAAATGGCCAATTAAATTTGATAAAATCAAGTATGTTGAAAAAGCAAAGCAAGATTTTTAATAACCTACCACTAATATTTATATATACGAGTATATCATCTATATATATAAAATCCCACAGTTTTTTATGTGTGTGATGGTTTTTTGTGTACTTCTCGAATATCTAGAAGGTACACACATTCTTTGGCACCAAAATTTGATGAGAAAAATATAATATTAATTATTACCTATTTAATAAACTCATTTTTTTAAATATTAATTTAAATGAACACTTACAACAGCGACTCTGGTGGTCCAAAAGCAGAATTTAGAAATATCAACTTTGGTAAGAATCGAGGGGTGAACCGCGACCTAAAATTGTGTACACCTACTTCCACTTTTATTTCCAAGTAGAAGACAATAGATGATAAAATAGTATCTAATGAATTCTAAAGTAATTCGAAATAATTCCAAAGACGGTGTACACCTAATTCCAATCGCGGTTCACCCCTCGGTAAGAATATTCCGTTTAGGCCGTAGACAAGAAATAAGAAAGAAGTTTTTGAAAATCTACCTCTTAGGAGGTCAAAAAGAGCAAAATTTATTAATAATTGATTTGGTAATTTATATATGTACCAGCTGCGAAGCCCGCCTTCGCCGAGTGCAAAACGCCATTCCTAGAATAATAGAAATTAAGAAATTCATCTCTAATAGTCTGAAACACGTATGTTATTGTAAGTGGTTGCCACTTACAAGTCCACACCTGTTTCAGGCATCCTTCCAATACCCCTTAGCTCTAAAGAAAGAAAGATAATTCTCTCCGCGCCCTTTGTGGTTATTTTCATTATAATGAAAGAATCGTTCACCCGCACATTGAATAATAAAAAAGTAAAAAATTTCTTAAGACACGGTACACTAGAACTGCTCTACTAATTATTAATAAATTTAAATATAAATTGTTCATTTATGTCTATACTATAACAACCTCTTAAAATATCAATAGAATCATTCAAAAAATAATATTTTCTGCCTTTTGAACGAGATATTCCAAAATCTAATCAGTACTAAGTATGATTTTGATATAAACCAACTTTTTAACTTTCCGTTCTTGGGCTATCTTGGGTATCGAAATTCAGACACACAAAGAGAAAAAATCATAGTCGAAAAATATTTTTCTCCGCGTTTCAAACATTTTAAAGCACAATGAGCAAATATTTATTTTTATTCATGATTTTATACTACCTATAGGGCCGCCTGGGAGTAGAGTAATTTTTAACCTGAGTTCATTCTAGTGGTATATATTAATAGTTTAGCTCAGTTAAGAGTAATTAAAAATCATTACTACTTAATTGTTTATCTTCGTTAACCACTTCACAAAAAATACTTAACTTTTTGAATCATAAATACTTTGCTGAATATAATTCTCTCTTTGTAAAATCATATGGAATTTCCTCATTTTTTTATTTCGAATAAACCCTCTAAATTATCCCAATCCAGATCAAAAAATGATTTTGAAAAATAATAAATAAATAATTAATCGAATGTTTTCTACATTTGATTCAATCGCGAATCAATTGTAGGAAATTTTTGCCAAATATTGAGTGAAAATAATATCTGAACTTATATATTTCTAACTTGAAATAATGATGTTAAATAAATTTTATAATTTTTCTCATTAATATATCAAAGAATAATTGATATATCAATGAGAATTGTTTTTGACCGCGCTTATTTGAAAAGATATTTATCGCGAGACTTCTGTGGATTACGCTATTGGAGTCTGCGGAGTCTTAAGTCTGGACCAAGAGAGAAAAAGATGTGATCCACTTAGCTACAATCCAACGTCATTTCGCGTATAGCCCCCTAGACATTCGGATGGATCACCAAGTGAATTTGAAATCTCAGATGTTATATATTTACTCTCCCAGTGCAGAGCGCTTGATCTATTAGCATGTATGTTAGATGCTTGCCATTAATTAATCGAATGTTTTCTACATTTGATTCAATCGCGAATCAAATGTAGGGAATTTTTGACAAATATTGAGATAAATATTATTTTAAATAAGCGCGGTCAAAATCAATTCTCATTGATATATCAATTATTCTTTGATATATTAATGAGGAAAAATTATAAAATTTAATAAATAATTAGTTCTGAAAACAAGAGGTTGCTTATAAAATGCTTTTTAAAATAAGAAGTATTAACTAGTTATATCTCGTCACTCTTACACTTAGTCTAAATTAAGCTAATAAATTAATGTTAAAATAATGAACGCATCTTACCTCTGCGACGACTCGACGAGAATTAAGCCGAATTTTTGTATACTGGTTTCGTATCCGGTAGGGTGACCTGTTCTCGATCCGTTGTCAACCAATATCGAAAGAGTTTTTTCATTATTGTAGTCGAATTGAAGCCTGTCCTGACTAGACCCCGACTATATGACCCCCCCCCCCCTGACTTGAAGGCTGGATCCGCCCTTGTATATATTTTCTAGGTATTTTCAAAATCGACAGGAAAATATTTCCAAATTTTTTAACTTGCTAACAAGTTTTAGGTTTAATCGTATACTTTATTCCATACTTATTTGTATACCTGGAAATCGAACATGAAATATATGAGGCAATGTCTAAAACCGCAATTATTATTATAAGTTATTTTCTGAAGAGCCCGGGCCCTTATTTACTTAAATACACACACATACTAAGTTGTTCTTGAGGACTGACTAGGTTTTATTTAGCCTTCATAGTTTCCAAATAGAAGTAAAAAAGATTGGATATATGCTATACCTAAGCCTAAAAGGGTACAGCTGTATTAATAATAATTTGGACTTTTGTACCAAGTTTTAACTTTCTAGTTTGCAGGCAAAAAATGTTGATTCTTTAAAATTTAGGAAGAGTGTGTCAAGTCTTAAAAAAGTTTTCACTTTTTCTTCCGATACCTTAGCTAATTAATAACTAAATATGCACTTTGATTCAGTAATTATTTTAATTAATTGTTTTCTATTTTAAATCAAATTATTAATCTGCATCATCGATCGAAGTGCATTTACAAAATTTTTAAAAAGAAAAAAATGTGTTAAATATATAGGTACATATAAGTACTTACCATCTATAAATGAATTTAACTGGAATTCATTCAAAATATATTTAAAATATTTTAATTCAAATAACTAATCTATTGTTTAGCATTTAAATAATTAAATCCGCAGGAGAAAAAAAAATGAGAACGTTTGCAAGACCCTCTACAAATTTTAATGATTTGGAAATGTTTTTTTCGGCAAACAGCTTAAGCTAAAAAACTCAAACTTGACACACTAGTGCAGTAATTAATACAAAATTTTCTACTAATTTTCAGCTCACTATAGTAAAACGGTATAACGATTTTAATTTTCTACATTGATTTTAATTTTCTACATTTATTGACCGGGAGTTCTGAAGATTGAAACTACAAAATATGAGTTATTCTTTTTGAATAAAAGTAACTTTCTACGACAATCAAATCTTGAGTTATCGAGGGTCTTAGATTCTAGAAAGACACACGGACAGAAAAAATTATATTTGAAAATGACTTATTTCCATTTTTTTTAAATGTTTCTCTCGGAAAAATACTGATTTAAAATTATGATTATTAAATTTTAATATATGATTTTTTTTAATTTATAAGCTATATTAAAATGATTACTCTATTATTTAATGCGAGCAAAACAATGTTCATTGTGTTTATAAATGTTTGAAACTTGTTGAAAAATTATTTTCAACCTTAATTTATTTTCAGCCTTGATTCTGATACCAACAATAACTCAAGAAGAAACATTTGTAGAAAGATTGTTCTTCTGTTAAAATGTTACCATTTCCAATGTGGAGAAGCGGTTAGATTTTGGGCTCTCTAGCTTTAGAATTTCCAGTTGAAAAATACAGAAAACATTGTTTTTTGAATAATTTTATTGAAATTTTAACGTGAGGTTATATAATATAAAAAATAAAAATTTTCATTCTCTTTGGTTCAAATTCCCTGAAGATGTGTGACAGTCTGCCCATATTCGGCGTCACGGTTTCTTCTGACCTGACTTGGAATGATCAGATACCCTCTGTGGCGAAATCTGCAGCAAGGAAAATTGGCTTCTTATTCTATTCTAGATGATTCTTTAAGCCCCTCTGCAGCTTCTCACCCTCTACAAGGCCCAAATCCGCCCATGTCTCGAATATGGCTCGTATCTATGGAGAGGGGCCTCAAAACATTCTCTTGCTACCCTGGATGCAATTCAGAAACTACCTGTCATCCTAATTGACGATTCTACCCTCACCAACTTCCTCGACTCGCTGGCTCATCGAAGAAGTGTTTCCGCCCTTTCCCTATTTTATAATTACTATCACGGCAGGTGCTCTTATGAGTTAAAATCACTAATTCCCCGCAAAGCATAATTGCCCGTAGCCAATACGTTTGTCCTCATGATTTCAAGGAACTGGAACTTTGTTCCAGCCTCCATCTTTCCCAATACTTTTAACCTTCAAATCCGGGTGCACAAACACATACGCCTCCACCCTTTCACTTGATCAACTTTCCCTTCTCTTTGGTAATGCAAGGGTCTTTCGAGATCCATAGGGGCTGCATCTTACTGGTGCGCTCCTTCTAAAAAAAAATTAAACAATTTATAGTTATGCTTAAGTAATTTTTATACCAAGGGGCTCTAGTTTGAGATCGTACCGAGTTTTGAAAATTGTTTTAACTTTTTCCTCAAATTGTTTCTCGTAATTACTATAATTTTAAAAAATGGCTCTAACCAGAATCAAACGATGAACCTTCAGTACCAAAAAGTCATCTAGCAGCTTACTAGTACTACAAACTATCGCTCTAATTTTCTAAGCTATTAATATATTACCATTAACATTTGGTAAAGTGAAAACGTCATGAACTAGAATTTGTTGTAGAAATAATAATAAAATACTTGACCTTTCCAAATCTTTCTAATTTGTGGTTCATAAGATGAGGGATTCTACAAAATTTACAATGTTTTTGAAATCAGCTTGGACACTAAATTGTTTAATGAATACTTTCTCTCTTTCATACACTGGGATAAAAAAATATTTTCCAATTTGGCTATCACGAAAATTCGACCCCCCAAAAAAGAATCATCCGATTGGACGATTTTTTATTTCACGTAAAATAAATAATTATAAGTTTTTAATTATAAGATTCTATCTCCTTTAGACTACCAGCTACATTGCAAACAGACATTATTGACTCTCAAATCCTGTTTGTACGGAATTGTAAAAAAATTGAAAATATCGAGTAAAACATAAATTGAAAGTATAAATGAAATATTCATTAAAATAAGTTAATATGTACTTACGATTTATTCAAACTTCCAAATTTTTCTTCTCTAGCTGAGATTGATAACGAGCTATGAATGACATTGCTTGCATCCATTCAACATTTACATATGCATATTATCTTATTAATATAGGGACAGATAAAATATATCCCTTCTCGATATATCGAAATATCATAATTTTTTTTTTTTTTTTTTTCTAATACTCTGTTCCCATAAACAATAATAAAACTTTTGGCTTTGATCTATCCAAATAGCACCTTTTTATTTTACGGACCGAACTTTTATGCAATTTTCTCACCAAATATTTTTATAATTTTGATTTTTTTCTTCTCTTTTGGTTTTCACAAACTAAGAAAAAATTTTATTTCTGATTTTTTTTATGTTAAAATATTTTTCATTAAAGAAATGTTAAAAAGAGTATTTTTTTGAGTAATTTATAATTATACTTGTTTCATAGACTCAAAAAATTATGTTTTACTTTTTTTTAACAAACTTTTATTAGAATCAACTGTATGTATGTATGAATGAATGTATCAATGTGACTTTTGTTCTGTTAAATTCCGCAAACTTTTCTCTATAAAAATAATTAAGACTAAAAAGTAAAAATATAAATTATAGTTTAAAAAACGAAAGTTTTTGCATTTTTAGATTACTCTGGGTCCACTGATTATGTATACAAAATTTGGTTGAGTTTGGTAAATGGCCAAGATTTTCATTTTTTGACCCTCCCCCATTTGTGGCGGTTGGTTTTTGCATTTTTAGATTTCTGGGGGTCCGCTGATTATGTATACAAAATTTGGTTGAGTTTGCTCAAATGACCTAGATTTTTAATTTTTAACCCCCAACCTCCTTAATTTTGGGTCGATATGCATCAAAATCTAATCATCTCTTAATATCAATGGACCAAAACTACGTGTAAATTTGGTTTTGATATTCACGCTAGTTTTTGAGCTAGCTCGTCCACAAAATTTGGTAACGCACAGACTAACAACCAGACAGACTAAGTAACTAACTAACAGACATTTTGACAAAACAATTATTAATTAGAAAAATATAATTTTTTCAATGTTCACTTATTAGAGCTTTTATGTTGGCCGAAATGCCATCGTTTCGCTCAATTTTTTTAATCAAAATAGTTTCAGCCGTTTTTGAGATATTTTGAAAAAAAAGAAGGAAAAAAAGACTTTTTTCATGCACGATTACAATACTTGACCATACCCTGTATGGTAAAGTAAAAGTACAAAATAATATAATGAACTTTTTATGTCCAATAACTAAAGGCTGGTGCACACGAGGCTTTTTCTTATATATATATATATAAATAAAATTACAATTTAAATATATATATATTTATATTGTATTTTTAGGGCATTACTTTTTAGTTTTTTTAAAATATATTCTTCCTTACCTTCTTTGTCATCTTCAAGCGCCATACTCCATTGAGAACTTTGGAGAGTATCCTTTCCATTGAATTTTCCTGGGGAAATTTTTCACATGCGTGGTTTCCCGTTGCCTTCCCCTCGATTAGTGAGGCTCCTTGTATTTTTGATAATGATTAAAATTGTTTGACTAAGAAGAGATTCGATCCGAAGTCAAGCGCTTTAGCCACTGCTTTACTGGCACCTCTACCTTAACTTAACAATTCATTTTATTTATTATTATTACTAATTATGTTATTATAATTTTGATAGAAAATTATTTTTATTTTATTTATTTTGAAGTTAGGGTTTTTTCGTAATATGCTAGTTCATTCATATTTTAACATTTTGTACTGCATATTTTACGAGTTTTTAATGCATAAAAATCCTCTCTTTACTTTAGAGTTAAAAATAGGCAGAAATAATTTATTAACAACCTGCACTTATGTGTCATGTTTCAGCTTACTAGCTCCAATTGTTCGATAACAAAAAAAATATTCAAATTACCAAAATTTGCAGAGAGAGTACCGAGATTTGAAAAAAGTTAATTTTGTTTCCATTTAACAGTTGTACTTTGTGTCACTTTTAAATTTCTCTAGTGATTTTAGAGTTGAATTTTTTCAAACTATCCCACATCGCAAATGTTATTTCATTTCATTCGATAGATATTGCAGTCGATTAAAGTATTCCTCATACATGTATCATGATTCCAAAAGGAAAAATGATCAACCATCTCGTTTACATAATCCAATTTCTCCATAGCAGATTATATTATTTACATTGCATGGGCAAAGGGACAAATAGTTGTGGAGAACAAATCCATGTCAACCAAAATTCTCTGTATTAATTAATCTATTTATAACTTGAACTTATTATTTAATTATCTGTCGCCAACACCTCGCCATCGGACCAAGGGCTCGCTTGCTAGACCCTATTCTCGACCCCACCCACTAACACTCCCGTTCTCGCTCTCGTAGTTCCAACTCGATACAAACTTATCTTCACTTTATTCTAGAATTAGATGTTTGTTACTAAATAATAAATTAAAATATCCCTTTCAATTTAATATGTAGTACCTGCGGATTTGCATATATACATTAATACTATAATAGCTATTAATAATGACATTTATAGCCAAAAATTAGTTAAATCATGATGAGACATAATTTATGAACATATTAAATAAAAAAAACACCATGAAAATATGTATTTAAATTAAGTAGCTAATTTTGCCAAAAAATACAAATATTTTTTTCCAAAGAATGAAGTAGAAAGTGCTGTACAATTTTGAAATCTCTACTAAATGGGCCAATTTTTAACCGACTTCAAAAAAGAAGGAGATTCTCTATTAGACTGAATTATTTTTTTATTTTTTTTTTGTATCTATGTTATCTCATATTTCCGCCAATTGAGAACAGATTTTAATGATTTTTTTTGCATTGGGTTCAGTCTAGCTTCCGATTGGTCCCGTTTTTTTCATTGGTATTGGACCTTTTTTACTATGTTTGTTCAGGCATAACTTCTTTGTTAATAAACCGATTTTAATTATTCTTGTTTTATTGGAAAGAGGATACCTTAGGGGTGGTACCATATTAATTTGGTCAAGTTCTGAAGATATGATCAATGACAAAATAACGTAAATCTCCAATTCTTATGACCAAATAGTCGAAATTATAATAAATAAAATGTTTTATAAAAAATCTTAAAACATTCATTTCAAACCCGCAAATGTTTCGAGAGAATTTATATATTTATTAATTGAATTTTATTATCATTTTCTGATTCAATCGCGCGACGCTTTCTCTTACGAGATGCATGCAAGATATTATATTAAATCACTATTAATAACATCACTAAAAAGAGAAAAATAAAAATAATTTTTATAAAAAATAAATAAAACCGACTTCAAAAAAATTGGTTGTCTGTAAAGTCGGTTTACTGACGATAGTTGAACGTGACAACGTCATAAGAAAATACTGATGGAATGGTATTTTCTTATGACGTTGTCACATTCAACTATCGTCAGTAAACCGACTTTACAGACAACCGAATTTTTTCATAAAATTCTTCGTTCAGAAAATCATTTTAAATTTACAAAATACTAGAATAAAATTTATTGTTTAAATTTCTACTCGACTTTTAAAATTTAATTTTTGATTTTATTATTTTATAATAATAAATTTTGTATTGACATTATTTCTTTCAGCAAGTAAACTGAATAAAAGTTGTTGTTCAATTAGTTACTTAATTATTTTTGCAAATTTAATTGTAATTTGTTGTAAAAAGTAATAATTTTGAATAATTTATTATAAGAATAAACTGTGATTAAATTATTGTTCTAAAATTTAAAATTTAAAATTTGGAAACATCATTAAAATTTTTGTTTTTAAAAAGCCCGCCTCAATCTTTGTCGCTCGTTCCGCGCTCTCGCTTGCACTTCAAGCCTTAAATGGAATGCCTCAGAGCGAGGTAACGCCGCATGAGTTATGTTTTTTCGTGCGTGCAGCTGGCTCCATCGAATTATAAGACGTTGTCACGTCAAAAAATTAAATACAACAAATAAAATAATTATAACTTAAAAATCAAATGAAATACACTAAAAAGTAAAAAATAATTATCTAATTTAGTTACAACTAAACGACGAAATATTAACATGAAATCACTTTTTGAAGTCGGTGCTAAACAAACTATATAAGCGAGCGTACCCGCCAAACGTACTAAGTAAAATCCGTCGAGTGAGATTCATAAAATGTATATGTTTGGCACCGACTTCAAAAAGTGATTTCATGTTGGTATTTCGTCGTTTAGTTGTAACTAAATTAGATAATTATTTTATACCTTTTAGTGTATTTCATTTGATTTTTAAGTTATTATTATTTTATTTGTTGCATTTAATTTTTTTGAAGTCGGTTTTATTTTTTTTTATTATAAAAATTATTAATTTTGTAAAAAGGTCAATTTTGATTTGCATATAGACATTAATACTATAATAGCTATTAATAATGACATTTATAGCCAAAAATTAGTTAAATCATGATGAGATATAATTTATTAACTTATTAAATAAAAAAAACACCATGAAAATATGTATTTAAATTAAGTAGCTAATTTTGCCAAAAAAATACAAATATTTTTTTCTAAAGAATGAAGTAGAAAGTGCTGTACAATTTTGAAATCTCTACTAAATGGGCCAATTTTTTAAATAACTAGCCATGCTAATTAATAGATTTTTTTTCATTAAAGATGATTCAAATTTAGTTGATCAAATTTTTTTAAAACATAAGTCCGGCAAAAATATTTTTTTCTCCAAAAGTATAGTACCTGCTTATTGTTTTATTTTGAATTCTGGTCAATAGCAGGATTATTCAGGATTGCGTAACAAAAATTAGAATAATAAAATATGTAAATTTGTAGCCACAGTATCTCGATATTTAGGGTAGGGTAGCGATTTTCACCATTTTCAAAAAAATGCCTATAACTCGAAAACTATGAGACTTTTATTAAATTTTTTTTAGGTTCTTGACCGTCTTAAATTGGCCTATCCCCTATTCACGGTTTATCGTTGTGATACGAGACACCCTGTATAATAATATTTGTAATGAATTATGAATGAGATTTAAAATTAAAAAAAAAAAAAAAAATTATAAAAGAAATTGAAAAAATTAATTATAAATTTTTATTGACACCACCAGTTGTGGATAATTATTTTAATAAAGAAAAAAAACAATCAAATTAATAACTTTTAAGGAGTTAGGTGTTGGTCCTAGGTGAAACATTTTAATATAATAATAAAACTTGAGCAAGATGCAAGGTAGGTTTCACAAGTTTTCTTTGACTCCTGATGATGGGCTCACCCCCGAAATATATCGAATTCAAAACTCAATTTTGTTTTTTTTCTTTTTTGTGAAACCTACCTTGCATCTTGCTCAAGTTTTATTATTACAATCAAATTAAAGTTACCCGAAGATGAGACTCTGACAGATAGATTTGTCGACCCAAAAACACCCTAATTCGTGATGTTCATCGAAATATTTAGACCCATTTTCGAGAAACCGATTATATATATAATTATATTATTGATTGTTTTTATTATATAAATAAATACAAATCTTTAATAAAAAAAATATTGGAAAGTTGAAAAATTTAAACATAGATAGTCCAGTCTCAAGATGTCACAGCAAAAGCCATAATTATCTTACTTCTCCTATCTTCCAAGTTTCACACGCGACAAAAACCTGATGCTCTATATAAATCTGTTAACACGGATCATAATAATCAGATTGAGCAAATCAAGATTTAATTTCTTCCTTTATCCAGTTCATTTCCTTTCAGGTGTTGAATAAAATGAACTACGTATGCGCCTGATAGTTTGAAACCATTGTAAACTGTTGTAGAAACAAAGCTAAGCAGCGGTCGGCTTGGAGGTAAATATGTTGTGAATTAAAAAAAATTTAAACAAGGAGATTCCTTTCTCTAGAAGTCACAAGTAAAATGGAACGTCGAATGAGTTCTAATTATTAATTTTATTATTATTTATTTCTGCTTGCGGACTAGTAGAAAATCCTAATGAGAATCTAATCTTGAAAGAATATCATGTTTTACTTAAATCTTTATATCTGAAAGTTCATTCCACTCTTTAACCCCTTGGATATTAATGAAGGGTGATCTTTGATTGATGAGGATTCTCTCCTTATGTCTTAACTCCATTCAAATAAGTTTCAATAAGATCTCCTCCATCTCCATTTCTCTTCTCTTTCAGAGTTTATTTATTAATTATAAATTATAAGTTGCTTCTTCAGCAGAGGTCATTAGCGTTAGAAGCTTTAAGAAAAGGTTACACCTACCTGTCAGATTATATGTTTGATGAAAGAGTACCAAGAGACCTATTTTGCTTTATTTGATAAATGGACTATTTGTACGCACTTTAGTGTAAAGTGGTAAATTTTAAAGCGACTGAGACGCCCAATATAGATCGACTGTCACACATCTTCAGGGTATTCGAACCAAAGAGAATGCCAGGAACATTTTTATTACCTTACCTAGAAATTAGGCATCAATGAGTCTTGTTTCTATTAAAGCTAACTAAATTTTGAGAGCCCCATTTTTCCAATTTGTTTAGGTCGAGAGTGATTGAGGAGTCAACATTGTTTCGATTATTCGGGAGTAATGGAATGCCATGCAGAGTGCTATCGTCGGCGTAACAATGAGTGGGGTTTGAACTTTGATCAATAAGCTCGTTTATATATATTAGGAAGAGCATGGGTGAGATTACCGAGCCTTGGAAAACACCAGCGTTTGTGGAGAAGGATTCAGATGACATTCCATCTACCACAACTTTAATACTAGGATTTGCCAGAAAGCGTTTTAACCATTTGTCAAAGACTGGCAGTTTGGCAAGAAGATTTTTTGTGTCAAACTTGGTCAAAAGCCATTGAGATATCTAGGGCTACAGCGAGGGTCTCTTTTCTGGTCTCTAGAGTTTTGTTCCAGGTATGAGTAACATATATTAAGATGTCGCATGTGGAACGGTACCGTCTAAATCCATATAGCCTATCGTGAATTACTTTGTTAGTTTGCAGCTCATTAGATTTAACTACTTTTTTCAGGCAAATGTTTATTAATCGAACTTGGTCTTTTTTACAAGTGTTTTGGCGAGATTTTATTTCCAACTAAGATCAGATAGATAGAGTGTAGATAAATAAGCCCGATAATAAAAGGAGACTTAAGATGGATAAATGGAATTGCTATTGTATCTTCAATGTTCGTAGTCTTACCCGAACAATCAAAGAGATTATAAAGGTTTCAACGTCTAATAATACAGGCTGATCCTGTCACTGTCATATTCACTTCCGAATAAAGATACTTGTTATTGATCTCTGGCGAATCTGTTCTTGAAAAGTACGAAAAATGAAAGTAAAATCCGTTTTGAGAAGAATATTCTTTGTGCGTTATATCGAGTCTTTATATTTTGCAAAGAATTTAAATATACATATGTTGTTTGTTCATTGATAAGAAGCTTGACGGTGGTACAAGTACTTGGGAATTCCTTGCAAATTCTTACCTGGAAGTTCCAATCACAAGGCGCTCCGCTCTGCTCGTTCAATTCCCACTGGAATGCTTTTATTCAATCAATTTGTAGCATTTAAATTAAACTCCTCTTCGTGACGGGGAAGAATGGGAAATAGGAACGGGAAACATAATTAAACACACAGATTCTAGAAAGAATTAAGTTTTATAAACAACCACTTGTTTTCAAAAATACAAATGCAACAGAAGATTTCTCAATGATACATAAACATGAAAATACAAAGAACATATTTGACCTTACGTGAATATGAATAAAAACTTAAATATATAATTGAGATTGTTTGGATCTGTCACGTCAACAAATGTAGCTGAAAGATATTTGGCATTTGAGGCACAATAAAAAGAAAAAATCAAAAAATTATCTAAAGAACACGATTAATTAACATAGCAATATCACCGCATTAATCAAATCAGGAAGAGAAAGTGAAATACATGAATTGTATTGATCACAAATTTTAAACGCATCACATTAAATCACATTTTTAACCACGCTATACAAGATTTTTCTTAATATATGATATACCTGTGAATCTTTAATGAAAAATTATTTCGACCTCCAACTATTTTATTTAGGATTCATTATTAGTTTTTGAACATCATTTTTGTCTTTTATTTAGGCAAATAAAAAAATCTAAAGTTTTCCATTTATTTGGTTGATGATATTATTTTTTTATTACTGAAACACTTAACGCTTTATTGTTATGATATACAATGGTAGTTAATTTATTTTTCTTAAAAGCATAAAGTACTAAAAGAATTGAGAGACATCAGAAAGTTAGAAGCCTCGTCCTATCGGAAATGCCATGTTCATAAACGCATCGAAAACTTTTCATTCCGTACAGACTCAAAATCCAACGATCTAAGATAAAAGGGGATTAGAGACTCTTGATCAAAAATGCATTAGAGCCTGGGACATATATGAAGACTTCAGAAAGGTTGACTATTGAACTTCTCAAGTAAGGATAATTAAACCACTTAGGGGATAGTGAGATGAGATAATAAAATGGGTCCAAATTTATCTTTTGCCCCTTTCAATAAAAACGACGGCTTCATTAGTTTCAGATAAAGAAATAAGGAAATGTGGAAATAGAGAGGGCCAATGGATTGTTCATTGTGTAGTGGACACCTTCACACCTTTATTCGGAATTCAAATTGGCCATATTTAAAAATATAATTAGTAAAATGAATAAAAAAAAAAAACAAAGAAAAGCAAGTTTGTAATTTGTATTCAATAAACAGTTTTTGGAACTAAACTTCTTAACTAGGTATATCATATATAGATTTAAAGTGCTCTTTCTTTCAACTACATTATTAAATTTAACAATATTATTAAAAATTAAAAATAAAGAATAAACATAATGCATATAAATGCAATTATTAATTGAATAATAAACACAAATCGGTTACTCGGAAGAATATAAAAGACAGATCTACAATCGCCATTGAATTCAATACAAATGAATTATAAATTATTTTTATAATAAAATAAAAATGAAATTTTAATTCCTAAATGAATAGTGAATTCTTCTCCATTATCTTATGATGGTTGAATAAAAAATATTAATCTAATCGATTTATGAAAATAGCAATAGAAAATTTGTCCGATATATAACGAGACATGCAAACATTCTGAAATAGAAAATTCATTTCGTTTGTTTTATTTTAGCGTTTTCTGTTAGAGTTCAGGCTTCAGCAGTGACGTCCCCGCCCCTATAGTTTGGTAAAATGTATATTTCGGTTTCTAGACAACACTAAATGTCGGAAAGTGCGCTCTAAATCTCCAAACACAAAACGCTAATTAAATATATTGGTGATCCATCCGAGCGATTGCGATGAAAAGGGATAGAATTTGTGGTGGGGATCATGAGCAAACTGCTAGAAAAATAGAATTAACCAAGTGGTGAGTAAATGAACAAAAAATAAGGACAATACAGTTCATCAATGGAAATTGAATGAAAATCCAAAACACATCCCCACCGCTGCCGAAAGAAAATAAAAAACAAACACTTTTTTCAGAATATAAAAATCGAAAAACAATGTAATCATTTGCTTTATATTTAAGAATAATAGAAATAACATGTATAATAATTACCCATAATCTAAGTCTTTTCACATTAACAATAGGAATAATAATAATTGTAAAATTGAAATAAAGAAGATTTTTAATTTTTAAACCACAGACCGATGTTTTCGATTCAATATTCTGAAGCTATTGGATTCCAAAGTTATAGGAAATAGTAATTTTCACTTTGGTTATATGAAATCGGGACCGGACCTTGAATCCTGGTCACAAATAGAAGCCGAAACATAAGAAAGCATGCCTGAAACGGAGTTCGCATGGACGCTTTGAGTGAGGAGTCGATGCGCGGTTGCATTAGTGTGAACAGTTACATTAAAATTAATGTATTTTCTAACTGAATGCGATTGTCAACTCTGTTGGCTATTATGTTAAAAGATTTGAAACGATCATTTATTAATATTTTTTTTTAATTGATAAATCATTAGGGTATGATATTTTATTTCGAATAATAGGTGCTCAAAAGAAATACAGATTTATTAAGTATATGGTTTAAATCAGAACTCTTCTTTATTTCATTATCAAAAACACAGTAGTTTTTTAATTTAAAAATAACAATGTAATAATAATTATAATAATAATAATGTTGCATTAAAAAATGATGATCTTTTATTTATAAAAATAATCAATTTAGATGTAGAAATTGAAGTCATTGGAAGTCAGGGCTCAGTTGTTGTTGAGTAATTTTTTATTTTAGTTTTAATTTAGAGGAAAAAAAATAAAAAATTGTTCAATATAAATACATATATTGTCCTCTAATGCCTTCAATTTCTACATTTATAATAAATAAATTATTTTTATAAATAATAAAAAATAATCAAAGTTATAACAATAAAAAAATAAGATGTTTCTATATCAAAAAGTAATAATAATAATAATAATAATATCGAGATATATAAAGAATAATAATCTTTATTCTGACTAAATGTGCAATTAAGATATAATCACTTCTATTAGTAGTTGACATTTTCATGAAAAAAAAAAAATGTTTATCGAATGAAAGATAGAAAAATATGAAAAGGATTTATTTTGTTTTTCAATGGGGGTGAAACAAAAATTATCCTCTGGATTCTGAATGGTAGGAGAAAAAAGGGAAGAGGGTGTTTGGAGAGTTGCTATTGTCAATGTGCATTCTTGCCATTCTTCCCTCCCATTTGCTTTTAATGCTTGGCTTTTAGCAATTGCCACCAAACTTTTTTGTCATTTCTCCCCTCTTGATTTTTATCAAATTACAATGTATAATGAAATTTATTCATTTGCGATTTTTTTATTTTTTAATATGTACAAGATAAATATTTATTTCTTATTAAATCTTGTTTAGTTTTTTAATTTTTATTTAATTTTTTATTTTCTTATAAAATGTCTATATAAACTCTAAAGTGAAAGAAAACATGGCAGAGTGAATGAAATAAGACAAATTTAGAGATTTTTTTGTTTTCAATCAAGGTGAGTTATTATTTCGCAAAATTTTAGGTTTTATTAATTATTATTAATTTGTAAGTTATTTAATTGATCATTCAAATCTTAGCAATTAATAAAAAAAAAATTATATAGAGTGGAAACTATGGATACGAGTGTATCTGTATACGAGATTTTCTGGATACGAGTCGGCGTTCGAGCAAATCTTTGTATTTGGATACGATTAAAAATCGGGATACGAGCCCATAGGAAAGATTCATCCAGAAAAAATCGCAACATGTCGCGCTTCAGCGTTGTTCAAAGACACTTGGTTAACACATTTCAGAAACATTCTTAAAGGGGAGACTAAATAAACTTCCGTGGACAAGATTCTATTGAAACGCATTGAAAGTAAAGAAATTGTGGAGAAAATACTATCAAAAACCAGTAAAAAATAATGGAGGGACGATGTACCTAAGGAGAGTACACTAATTAAATTTTATAAAATCAATTAATTTATTTTATATGTTTGTTTTATTAAGTTTTTATTAGTTTTCTATACAGTGCATTTTTTCCTCTTTAAAAATATATAATAAAAAAATTGATGTGATGGTTATTTGGGTGGATAAAACAGATTTATAGTATATAAATGTATTTCAATTGGAAAAATTGTTTCAGGATATGAGTAGATGGGGATACGACCTAGGAACGAATTAAACTCGTATGCTTAGGAACCACTGTATTCCTAATAAAATTTAATCAACATAATGAATTTTGTTTTTAAAATATATAATTTATAGCTGAAACTAAAATAATGAGATGACGTCAGAGGTCAGCTTTGAGTCTTTTCACGCACTTGAAAAGGTACTTGGTTAAATTTTAAAAAAACCAAAAAAGATATTTCCTGACTTGATACTTTTTTTAAATATATCATGGTGGCTTCGAGTATCAGGGTCATTTCTAGTTTGAATTGGTTTTATTCCCACACAGTTCCTGTAAATCACTTGTTGTGGACGAATCCTCGATCACTTGATAATAAATAATAACCAAAATGATTTAAACGTTGTGGATTGCCTTAATTCGTAAAATAAGTAAAAATTAAAAATTATAATTTTATCATGAAAATTGGGTGAGTTATTTTATTTTTAATTAAGATGGTGTTTTATTATATTCTCATTATAATTTTATTTAAATTTATTTTCTCCCCATTTTTGTTTTGTTTCGATCATCGAATAAAAAAACATTGTAATTTGAATGATTATCGTTTGAAATAATATAAAAAAAAGCTAATTATGGTTTTGTTTTATTATAAATATCTGAGTAATCAAATAAATAACAAAAATAATAATAGGGAAATCCGATATCGCAAATAATTGTTAATTAAACGGGTCCTATTTCACTCGTAAATTTGCCAATGAATTCGTATTTTCCAAATATTTTATTTTTTATTTTTTTCTCTATATTTCGCTAAATAAAATGAATTCTTTCGATAGAAGCGTATTATAAATATCACAAAAGAGAACAGGAATACAAGCAGCTAGGGCTAGCTTTAATTAAGGCTTGGATGAAGCAAAAGCTCCTCCGTTTAGAATCATTAGTAAATCTGCACCCAAATTCTGAGTCGTATAAAAAAATCGAATCGGAATTTTTTTTTAAGAGAGAAAACAATTTCTGTATCAGAGGCTGCGTTCATCGAAATTGTTGGAGAAGTGAATTATTGGTAAGTATTTGTTTTTATTTTTCCTTTATTATATATGGTCTATTTGTTTTTGTAATAAGAAAAATGAAATTTCGCTATAGAAAAGAACCTGCTTGGATGGATTGGCTTTTATGCGCTCACGAGGATTGATTGCTTTCTAACCAACTTTTAAGTGACATATTATTACTAAGCTAAACAAAAACAACAAAAAAAAAAATTAAATAAATAGATAAATAAAAATAGGTCAACGAGAAGAAAATAAAAGGTTAGAATTTTTTCGTCATTAAATTGAATAATAGGAGAAAATAAACATGATTGAAAGGATTTTGCAGAATTGATTTATAAAGCGAAATCAATGAGGTTGTCCTCTACATGATGTGAATAAACATATACAAATATATATAGATATATGTTGCAGCAAAAACCCGCTTTTTAGTAAGAACGGGTTCTTAATAGTTAAAACGTGTTTCAGTAAATACCTTTGGGCAACCATAATTTACTGATGTTGAGTAAGTTTGGTTCAAAGGTCTAGAATCTTCATCTCTGACCTTCCGCCTCATTTTGGGTGTTTATTTTCAAAAAATTTTAAAGGAAAATGTCAAAAATTAGATCATCCACAACTTTGCTTCTAATTTTTCACATTTTCCTTTAAATTTTTTTGAAAATAAACACCCAAAATGAGGCGGAAGGTCAAAAATGAAGATTCTAGACATTTGGACCAAACTCAAACAACATCAGTAAACTCTAGTTGCCACAAAGATATTCAGTGAAACGCGTTTTAACTAGTAAGAACTCGTTCTTACTAAAAACGGATTTTTACTGCAACATATATATATATATATATATATTAGTGTCCGACCGAAGGTCGATTTCTGGACGAAGGCTTAAAAACCTTAAGAAATTCTGTTAAAGATTGTCTAAAAGTGAATACCTAATATAATGATTTCAAAAACTTTTAAATTAAAGGTTTATGTTGACTGTATATAAACAACTTCTAAAGATGATTAAAATTAACTTACAACTTGTCAAAAATAATAACATTTCAAAATAATGTGAATTATAATATTTATTTACTTAATTAAAAGTAACTTAACAGTCACAATAAGATCAATCAGTCCTAGTTTTTCTCGACTAGTTCGAAACTAGGCTAACAAATAAACACTCTCTTTCTTAATAAATTTTGGTCAATTAAATGCACAGTTTTGAAAATTTTAGAAACCTTTTTTTTTACCTTCGATCTAGAATAAATATTTCAGATAAATTTTTAAGGGAAATTTAGTTAAAATTAAATGGACTTCTTTAAGTGAGTGCTTACCATATATTAAGTTCCTATTTCATTGATCTCCTCTAATTCTTCCTAGAGGTAAATTCTATAATAAAGAAACCCGAGGGATTGTCGTCTACTAAATCAGAGCTGTTACGGATAATTTTTATTACATGTCAGAAGGGTTTTATTTACCACCTCAGAAATTGAATCCTAGTGTGCCAAAAAAGCAATTCGGGCCAAAAGCTATCCTATAATAAAAATTATCCCGAACAGGTGGGATTTAGTAGGCAGTGATCTCTTTAGAAATCTTAAGTCTGCTATTATTGGCAAATTAAACTATTAAAATTCTATAATGATTAAAATGGGCAATTATACTAAAATTTATTATTAGCAAAAAAATAATGGCATTGTACTTAAGTATTTTTAAGTACCTACTTGAAAAGATCTTTATTAAATATTTAATCGTTAATAAATCTTTGTAATAAATCTGGGTGCCTGTTTAAAAATAAATTTAATAATGTAAAGTGCAGGAGACAAATCAAACGAAGGATGTTCTCAAAGTTTTTTGCTAATCTACTTGATATAGGGTGGAATCCAAGTGTGTGGACCTAAACACCTTGTGGTAATTGGTCTATGGTATACCATATCATTAGGTTAGAATATTTAGAAATTTTTCGCCCGCGGAATATTATTCAAATTTTATAATTTTTTACCAGTAAACTGTATACAATTTTTACTTTATCATTATCAACAAAAAATAAATAAATAAAAACTTTTTTGTGCATTTTGACTAAAATTCTATTATCTTTATATTAGATTGAAGCTAAAGCCTGTGCATCAGTGTGGAATGTCTCTAATTAATAAAATTATATCGACGCTAGAAAGCAATCTTGCTGTATCTTGAAAAATCAAACTTTACAAAGTCAAAAAACGATTTATAATTTTAATAATTCTTAAAGTAAAAAAAGTAGAAACGTAATTTTTGGGATCCCGTCACTAAAAAAAATATTTGTAGAAATTTTGATTTATCCACCATATTTAATTCTGAAAATTAGCAGCGGATTTTTGTCTTTTTACAACTTTTATCGCATATTTAGTGGAAAATTTTTTTAAATTTTGAACGTCGTATCTAAATAAAAGTTCATTATAGGAGAACGAGATCCAAACAACTTGACGAAGTTTATTTTTCTGATTCTAATGATATATAGGTAGTAGTATTTTTTTGAGATACCTCAAAATTGCTTTCTAGCATCGTTGTCTATTAAGTAAAAGATACAATCTTTAAATTATTCCCTAATGAGAGAGATTCTAAAAGATTTAAGATGTAAATAAACAGTTGGATTATTACATCTAGATCAAAGAGCGGCAGAATTCACACTCGCTCAAAGGAGATTTCAAGAGACCGTTATCTGATCGAGTTAAGAAGCTGCTGAATTGATAGCTTTTTAATTGAGAATGGAAAGATTGAATGCAATTTAACTGTCGCCAATTTAAGGTTTTACAAAAATAAAAATGAATTACTACGACCTTTCGATCAAACAAATCTAATTAGGTTTCACTTAATCTCATAAAAAAAAAATATATACTATTAACTTTTATTAATTTTTAATTCTGTTTTTCCAAAACCTAATGGTTAAATTAATTTTTTTTTTCAATTGATTAAATATTTATTTATTGAGGTTTAAAATTGTATTAAAAATAAAATCAAGAAAACGCCTCGAAAGGATGAATGAAATCATGATGGTACTCGGTGAATATATTTATACGGCGTGGGTGTTAATTGACTTTCTATCCCTCGTTATATAGACTGTTGACTGACTCACCGATACATAGGAAATTAAAACGTAAAACAACATCTATGCAAATTCCTGCTTCCATAATTATTTTATACCATAGGTGCATGAGATAAAAATTAAGCTGAATTAAAAACTTCAAAGGATAAAGAGATTATGTTTGGTTCAATTTTTATTAAAAGGCCAAAAAACATTTTAAAATTAAACAGTTGTTGATTTTTTGACTTTTATTGTTTGTGACATTCATAATATAGTTTTTCATTACACAATTAGAGAAAACTATCACTGAATAACGTTGTTGTTTAAAGAAACAGTGGATTTGTATACGCATGGATTTTTCATTTTAGGTACCTACGTCTAGGGAGACCGATATGTCTTCTAGTTTAATAAATCAACGGGTCATTGATAAATAAACAAATACGAATCCATATTTAAATACAATTTTTAAAACTTTTTAAGTCTTTTGAAAAATTTTGGACAAAATATGATGAACTTATTTTTTGTAGTTCTTAATTCTGTTCAATTTTTGTTTCTTGCAATTTGGTTCTAAAATAATATTTAGCAAAGCAATAATTCGACTTTAACTCTCAATGTATCAGCGAATCAGCCGAAACATTGTGTATAGTTTGATTGAAAGTAATATACCTAAGTACTGTTACAATGGAGTTCCGCAAGGAGAAATTGTTGGGTTAAACTTGCAATCGTGACGTCACATCTAGCTTTCACTTTATTTTGATTTGGAAACATCGATGGAGTCATTTAATTTTTAATGATCAAGCATTTGTTTTTCTTGGGAAAATTTTTTAGTTAAGACGCACAGAAAATGTGGGGAACCCTCTATTTATCTATTAATATCTGAAATAAAGATACTAAAGAAAATAAGGAAGCAGGATGAAAAGAATTAAAAAAAAAGAGAAGAGGGTGTGGGTGACCTCTTTGGTTGCTTCTCGTTCTCTAAATTGAGTCAGAAATCCATTATCTGATGTTGCGTTTCAAAAGTAATTAAACTAAATTCTAGATAATTTAGATTTGGTGAGGAAGAGAGAATAAAAAAAGTAAATAAAATGGGAAATAGTAGATTGAAAGAAAAGAACGATTTGTGAATGGTCGGTTGGCTGAGGTTGAAGAAAAGAATATTTAACAAAAAATAAATAAATAAAATAAGGGTGCAATAAAAGAAAACAATGTGATAAGAAATAACCACCAAGAAAGAGGGTGAATGGATTAACACTGTTTACTAATGTCAACATAACTCTATCGATATATAGTATATAATTCTTCATGCTGGGTATAAATTAAGCGAGCCTAGCCTGTAATGTAACATTCGCTGCTCGGTTTATGCTAAATACGCTCCACTTATGCTTACCTCATGATGCCCTTTGCTTGAGGCTAACTTTTCTGTTATAACCCAAAGAAGCTATCCTCATTGCAATTTTTATGCGTCTCATTTTTTTCTAAATAGATTCTTTTCTATTGGAGAAATCAAAATTTAAAATTTTTCTCAACTCATGAAATTTATAGATTTGTATTATATTTAATGAAAATTATTTAATTTTAAGCCTTAAAATGTTTAAATTTTAAATTTAATAATTAGTGTTGAAGTTTTATTTTGAAAATACAAACAAATCATGTTATAGAGAAATACCTGATGCTATTCCCTCGCTCATATTTACAATCGTAATGGAAAAAAGTCGATATTCCCTTTTATTAAAAATATTTAATAATTCTGATGCATTTATTTAATGAGTATGATTTTTTTTTTTATAAACTAGCTAGTCTCTTTTGAAAGTTCGAAAATTTATGTGACAGGCAGTTTTTCAGGATCTGTCGGGAACGTCAAATATATCGTGTATAAAATAAAAAATTAGCTCCTATTATAATAATCCATGTAAATACAAAAGAGATAAATAGATCAGTAAAAAATAAAAAAAAATCCATTTTCAAAAGAGGAGTCCCCAACATCCCGTGTTTATATACTAATTATTTATTCCAGATAATTAAAATAAAATCCAATCTAACTAAATCAGCCAAAGAGTAAGTTTAAAAAAATCGTTTGTTTTGGCTTCTGATATGAAATTGTTCTCTCATTCGATTCTTTTTTTTTCATCAGAAAACTGAATAATCAAGAGCATCGATTACTTAAAAGAAAATTATTTTGATTATAAGATTGTCCAATTTAATTTTCCTTTGATCTTATTCATGATAATTTCTTCTCTGAGTCGATTTATAGCATATAAGTATATTAATATATAAATCGCTAAAACTATATAGATACACAGCCAATTATTTACGGAAGTTTGAGCACTACGATCCTTCGATAATTTGTTGCAGTTTTAAAGTCAAAAATATTAATAGCACATATCAAATTAATTATTTGTCTATACTAAATCGATTCCTATCTAGTATCTAGTGAGAAAACGAAAGAAGCCACTGAGAGAGCTACTTGTAACGGATCCACTTGTTTAGCTAAATGTACTTAAATAGGTTTTGTTAGATTTTTATAATTATTATTCCGTATAGAGATACCTACTATTTACTACAAATTATCTAGATACATTATTTTAAGCTCCCCACAAAAATGAATAATTAATTTATGTTTTAGTTCTTTTAAACACAATTTTCTTCAGAAATGGATATAATGATATCTAAATAAATACAAATTTTTTTTAGAGCAATCTAAAAATATTTATTAAAAATTCAGACGTTTCATAAGAAATTCTCCCTTTATCAATGGAAATTAAAAAAAATAGTTGCTTTACAAATCCAATTAACAAAAGGTCATATAAGTATAGACTGTATTTCTAATATTTATAAAAAATGTTAGAGAAAAATAATTTTTCGTAAATATTTATAATTTTTTATTTTTTTTCAAGGTAATTTTATTTCCAAGACAATCTGTAGAATTGTCTATTTTCAAAATATTTATTTGTTTATAGTTGCTTTATCATTTATTTTTACTAGCAATTATTTTTTTACATTTACAAATTACCATTGATAAAGGAAGAATTTCTCCCCAAACGGTTTGAATTTTAATAAATGATTGGTTTATTTTGAAAGTGGTGTAAGTCCAATTTTGAAAAAAAATGAGTTAATATCAGTTTCAGTTAGACATAGTTGTCATCTTTTCATATTTATAATAATCCTAGTCAATGGAATACAATATCCTCACGAATTCGTCAAAAAAATATAGAAATATATATAATAAATACAAATATATCGAAATAACAAAAAATGGACTTTCACCAATTTGAAAATAAACTGTTCAAATGTTTCTAGAATGATTTATAAGAGATTTGTATATATATCATATATATATTTGAGCTGTTTATTTTGAAAGTGGCCTAAGTCCATTGTTTGTTATTTCTAGATATTTGTATTTATATTTTTATAAATACATAATATATTTATGTATATTTCGATACATTTATTTTGACGAATTCATGAGGATATTGTACTCCATTGACTAAGATATCATAAATATGAAAAGAAGACATCTATGTCTAACTGAAACTGACATTAACTCATTTTTTTCAAAATTCGACTTACGACATTTTCAAAATAAACGGCGCATATGTATATATATATATATATATATATATATACGTATATATGTATTAAACAATCCATAAAAAATATATTTGAACATATTTCTAGAAATTTTATATTTTTGTATACTATAGTTATTATTTTTTTTATTAATTAAATGAAATAATTAATAGGTATTGATCATTTTACTGAATCTAAATAATAATGTTTCCTGAATTTTCAAGATGCCGGAGGTGACTTCTTTGAATTTAACAACGATACGATAAATGGGAATTCAGTAAAGTATCAACATCTTTGATTTAAATTGATGCTATTTTTTAAGCGAATTAAACTGGATTACACTAGAAAACTAATTATTACTAGCTTATAATAAATTACACTCAATTTATCTATTTCAAACGATTTGTTAATTTGGAATTTTTATTTAATATGATAAGGATTTGTTCACTTGTTTAATGTACTTTAATTTCCTTCAAAATCAACTGTAGAGATTTATTTTTAAAATTTAAATGTTAGGGCAGAAACTGTCTTATGAGCCATGTTTTTGTTAAAGAAATATTAATTCATATTTCTCAAATTTATTTAATATATCGAGTTTTAAATGTAAACTTCACATGTCGGTTACTTCCATGAGTGGCAGTTCGATTCAGACAAAAATACCTCTATATATCTATATATTTATCTCTATAGTAATGGTTTATAAGTTTAAATCGGGCTCTATATAAAAATATCAACAAATTCTCAGGATAAAATCATTCAGCATCTTTTACAGCTTATTCTAGATTAGAAAATGTCGTAATAGAAAAATAATAGAATTATCACACATTTAGATGAATTTGATTAAAAAAACAATATCAACTAGAAAATATAGAAAAAATTACCATTGAGAAAGAATAAAAGTAGTAAATCTTAAAAATAAAGAGATTAGAAAGTAATCTCATAATTAAAGTAACTAATGTTTAATGGGCGTTGCCATGTATGAATTAGAATGTGTAAAAGACTAGAGTCGCAATGATAATGTTCAAAATAGATAGTCTTTCTCATAATTAGTTTGATACATAGTCACCTAGGTGTCAAAAGTTGAAGTTTGTAAATTCAAGTCGAAAAAATTTCAGAGGATATAGAGTGAGATTCTTGAACGTACATAAAATAATTAAATGATAATAATAATTTTTCGGAGAAATCGGCACACTTTTAGTTTTTATCGAGGGGTGAACCGCGACCTAATATCGTGTACACCTACTTCCACTTGCATTTCCAAGAGGAAGATGGAAGACAATAGATGAATATCTAATGAATTCCAAAATAATTCCACATAATTCCAAAGACGGTGTACACTTAATTCCAATCGCGGTTCACCTCTCGGTTTTTGTAGATAAGAATCGGTAATATTGGAGCAAAAATATTTAAATCAAAGTTAAAAAATGATCGTATCAAACTCTCAATGTGATAAACTCTCTATTATAGATTATCTAACTAATCTAGTATTTCGAGAAAAAAATAACGGGGGTGTATATTAACGAATGTCAACAATTCAAAAACAAACAAAAAATTGGATTTTTGAAAATGTCGACTGAGTGGTGTGAATGAGTGTGATGGTGCTGCAGGTGAAATCAACGTTTCGCTGAGAGTTTTCGTTCATTTCATTTCGCTTTTGTTTTTGTTAAAATGAGAAGCACTTGTGCTGGAGATTGCAGGGCTGATCAAGAATCAAGATCACTTACGCCTCCTCCCAGATGATCGCCTTCTTGTTCTTGTCCACGCTGATCAGGTAAGCTCCACAGGGATGCCAGGCAACAGCTGTTACCGCAGACCTGGACAAACAAATGGGTAATCAAGCAACACCGTCTCGAAGAGAACTACCTGGTCACAACCAGCCATCGATGATAGATAAGTAGGTAGCTACATTGAAAATCAAATCCCAAATTCAAAACAGCCTAGTTTAGAACTAGAAAATCTAATCCAAAAATAATAAAGAAATACATTGGAAAAAAAAAAAGATTTTGTTATGCCGAGAGTATGTTAGCAGAGTACATAATTGAATTTTAAAGAGAAATCATTGAGTTTGTCCTTTGCTTGATGCAAATAAACTTATACATATACATACCTATATATAACGAATATAAATATGTAATTGTATATATATAATTTATTTGTTTGAGGCTATAGTGTGGAAGATAACATTCTATTCATAGAAATAAACAAAGACAAAAAATGTTTATTTTCATCAAGCAGAGGACAACCTTTTTGAAGGAGATAATAAAAGAGTGTGTCTTCTGCTGGAATTATAAATTTTTAATTTATCAAAACGATTTTATTTATTTTACTTTAATTTATAATTCATTCTGAAGACACACTCTTTTATTGTCTCCTTCAATTTATAAAAATTCTGCTACTCTAGGCAAAAAACTTTTAATTTGACAACCTCTTTGTTTCTCTCTATGAATCAACAATTCTGCTACTCTCGGTAAAATAAAAACTTTTCAATTATAACATTCTATTCCTTCATCCTTTCTTAATGACTATAGTTGTTTCGTGAACGCTATCTACTATTAGATTTGAATTCAATTACCATTAATCTAGCAAAAAAAATAAGCATTTCCGGGTTTTTCTAAATGTACCTACATAATAATATATTATATCCCAAAATTCAAAAGAAAAATTGATAAAGAGTTCCACACCAAACTTTTAATATCTATCTACGCTTTATATCAATACGTGTATTAGGGGGAATATGCAAGTTGGAAACCTCGGGCAAGATCAGTTGACTTCATAGCAATAACAAAAAATAAAAATCCTTTGAATTGTCGCCTCCATTAAAAAAGATTCAAAAGATTTCATAAATATAAAAAATAAAAAATATAAATGTATGTTCTGTAAAAAAATATATTCCACTTTGATTTGAAAATAATATAATACAAATTTTACCAAAGAAATTTATTTCTATTTTCACTCTCATTTCTAAATAATACAATAATTCTAAAATATTTTATTTTAAATAAATATGCAAAACACTATTTGAGTTAATTTCAAATAAAATTGGAAGTAAAAGTACAACTTTTTCAAAACTCGATAGGCTCTTTGCAGTTTTGGAGAATTAATAATTTTAAATGATAAATTGATAAATATCTAAATCTGATATTAATTTCTATTTAATATTTTCTTAACTAGAGTCAAAAGGCCATTCCTAGAATAATGGAATTAAGAAATCATTCTCTACTAGGCTAAAACAGGTCTGGACTTGTATTTGGCATCTTTGAAATGAAACGAGATCATTCTATCCGCGTCCTTTCTACTCATTTTCTTCAATCAGATTCTAATTAAAGAATCGCTGACCCGCACATTTATTAAATAGTAAAAAAAAACAGTGAAAACTTATTTGCTTTAGTGACGCGCTTTTATAATTAACTTAAATAAAAAATAAATTATACATCTATCTATTACCCCTTCATTTTAAGTGTTGAAAGAGAGAAAGTCTGTGCTTTTCGTATTTTTCCTTTATAGTTACTCCAAACTCTACCACTAAGCCAAGTTTTAGCAACCTAGATTCATTTCAAATTTAAGAGATAAAAATTTATCTTAAAATTTTCATTCCTTCATTTTAGGGGTTGAAAAAGAGAAAATTTGTGTTTTTGGAATTTTTCCTTTGGTTGTGTCCCAAACTCTACCAGTATGCGAAATTTCATTATGCTGGAATGATTAGAAGTACCAGTCGGTTTTGATGACCTGTCAGTCAGTGTGTCAGTGAGTTAGTGCCAAAATTAGGCATTTTCTAAATACAGGTCCATATCTAAGAATCTATTTAATCTATATTATTGAAATTTGGTACTCTTTTCAAGATCGAATACATAATTACATGTGTATAATTTCAGCTCTGCAACTCAAATGCGTTCCGAGCTGCAGGGGAGTCAAATGTGGCTCGAAATTATTCTTGTAAATAGCGGACAGCGTGTACGGCCAATGCTCGAACTTGGCCTACGCACGCTGTGCGCTTTAATTTATTTGGTAATTATTGTCAGCAATTAGTATAGGGGGAAAGTGTATAGAACAAGTGAACGATTTAATGATCAACTATCAAAGGGAGATAGACCGTTTAATTACGTTACGAAACGCTTTGCTATAAATTTCATTAGTTTCATAGATAGTGATTAGAGATAATTTAACGAGTTCGATAAATAAACTAGAATAATTTTGTAGTCAATTATATATTTTTGAAAAATTTCTATTGCTTTTTAATAAATACAAAAAGTCACCATACATAGCTAGAGCTGAATATTTTTTATTAACTACGTGCTACGTCCAGTTACTGGGCGAGCCATCCGGTCATTGAAATCATTTAAAAAAATTCTCATTTTTTTTTATTTTTTGATATTCCTGTTTGATGTAACCAGTGGCGACTTGGTCCCTTTTTTTTGTTTGTTTTTGGTCAGATTATATTTTTTGGGAGGGAAAAATTGTTGTTCCGATACAGCATTGGCATAATAGATTCCAATTACAATAATTGTCAAATGATTCATCTATGATAATAGATGATAAACTGAAATGAAAAAACTACCAGTCATATCAAAAAGAGCCAGAAGATCAAACGTGGGCTTCGGTTGTTACTGATTCAATTACAATTACTTCTAAGAAAATATTTTTTTACATTATTTATTTTATTTATTTTTTATTATATTTTATTTTTATTTATTTTTTTTATTTCGAGAGAATCTCCTGGAGTTCACTTGAAGATCCATATGGCTGCTGAGGATTATAAATCTCAGAGAACTCAACATGTCGACAATTTCAATTTCAACGAATTAAAATTCTAGCGGCGTCAGCCTCGATTCTGCTATTTATCATAAGTGCTGGCTGGCAACGCTACCTTCCAGAAAAAAGAATGTAATTTACCTCCAAGCTCAGTGGTTCGAGAAGTTTTCTTTTATTTATATATTTATACACATATCCCGAACTCAATAGTTCAAGTTTGGAACGATTCGCTAATTAAGTCACAATTTATTTGAAAAAACAAAATAAATGACAATCGAAATAGACAGATAATCAATCATAATCAAAAATAAATAAATCTATAGGGGTGGATTTATGAGTATTAAATAAAAGATAAAGATTGAGTCTTAATTTAAATTTAAATAGCCTAATTTGTGAAATTGACTATTTCTAGACAACATTTTACCGAACTCATTGATTAAGCAAATCGCGTTCCGATTTTCAGAATTTAGAAATGCCATTGACAAGTCAAATAATAAGCAAAATGTATTTATTATTTTAAACATATGTCAACTTTAATTAATAAGACACATATATTTAAGAGTACATACGCTAAAAAAAATAAAAATCTAATTTTTAATAAATATACAGGGTGGGGCATAAAGATCTCCCACATTTTGAAGAGGCATAAAAAAAATGAAAAAATTTAACTAGAAAAAACTGAATACATTTTTGAAAAGAACATAAAATAATGTTTTTTGAATATGTTTTAAGCATTATATCAAACAAATGGCGGCGGTAGTTGTCAATACATTGTTGGAGACGTTCCCGGAAGTTTATCATCACTCTCCGGGTTAGTTCAGGAGAATAGCGTCGATTTCCTGTCGGATCCTTTCCTTCAAATATTCAAGAGATTAAGGTCGACGTTTGAAAACCTTTTCCTTTAGGTACCTATCCCCAAAGGAAAGAGTCACAGGGACTCCACATGGAGTCATAGACCACCCCACGTCTCCTCTTAAACTGATCATAATTTTTAAGGATTTTGGTGTCGGTTCTAGGTGAAATATTATTCTAGGTGAAACATTATAAATAAATAAAACTCAAATAAACATACATTTGTTTTAATATTTCCTTTTTGTGAAACCTAACCTAGAAAATTCTCCTCATAAGTTATTTAAACTGATCAAATGCCCAGTAAACATTTCCCTCAACACTGCGAGTGAATATCGTGCTGTGTGAGCTGTGGCCCCGTCCTTTATAAACCACAGATTTTCAAACATCGACCTCAATCTCTTGAGGATTTGAGGGAAAGGATCCGACATGAAATCGACGCTATTCCGCCTGAACTAACGCGGAGAGTAAACTTCCGGGAACGTCTCCAGCAATGTATTGACAACTACCGCTGCCATTTGTCTGATATAATGTTTGAAACATATTCAAAAAAAAAATTATTTTATGTTCTTTTCGAAAATATATTCAGTTTTTTCTAGTTAAATTTTTTCATTTTTTTATACCTCTTCAAAATGTGGGAGATCTTTATGCCCCATCCTGTATTTATAATGAAATTGCTAAATCTTCACTATCAATTATTTAAATTTAATCAGAAAACTATAATTTTCTTTCTTTCTTCCTATACTAATATAATCCATGTTGTCATTTTTATCTCTGTCAGGTTCTTTTTGTCAATCATCAGTTGTAGCCGATATCTTAGGGTTTTTGATATCGACTAATTGTCCAAGATAAAAAATTCAATCAGAAATTGGACTATTTAGTCTGAGTCTGAAGTAAGTCTTAGATTTGAAGGGAGAGTAGAAGGTGGACCTAATAAAGAAAAAAAAATATCTAAATTGATCGTTTCTATTTTCTTATACAAGATTCGCATCAACTCAACCTTGTACTGTAAAAAAATCGCCTGATATCACAGATAATGAAGATGCTCTTCATTACTATATGAAACGAGGCGCGTGTCCATGTTTTAGCAAAATCGATTAATGTCTCCAACGATTTTAGAGGTGGTGTGAAACTTAATTTAATTGTTAATTTAAGCTGAAATAGCCAAATAAGATGTTTTTGTTCTCAGCTATAAATAGTAATTAAGTAAAAAATATTTTGCAAGAGAGAGAGTAGAAATCGTGATTGTCAAGAAGGAGATACATATTTCTTATTCTTTTTAAATTATTGCCAAATTATTTGGTTAAGGGGGAAGACTACCTCGTTAAAAACATCCAATTAGGTTTGAAATTACTGATATAAACACATTCAAAATTTCACCATCAACAGACCTAGAAACTTCTCTAAAACTACTCATCTGTCGAGGGAATAAGACAACTTCTATGAGCCAACGATATTTATCCCTCGATCGAAGTATTACTTCTCTCCACACATACTCGTATTCCTTAATATTAGAATCTTGAGCGAACCTTTTGGTTTAGACTCTTATTCTTTTACTACTTATTACATTCCTCTCCTTCTAACAAAGCTATTGTATACACACACGTCAATTTTGGCATCTATAATTTCTTTGACTTTTAGAATTCCTTCCCTGGTCTTATCTTTTCGCAATACTACAACATTCACATATTAAAAACGATTGTCATCAAAAGCACTTCAACCCACATCAAGTCGGCATCCATGAGTCTCCAACAATTAAAAATTGACACCTCCAATAAGTTGTATTACACTACTATATAAAAATTAAACAAAAATTTTAATCTAAAAATGTAAAAATTGAAGCTAGTAGAGTTTTTACTCTGATTGTAATGTTATTTTTCGTTTTTTTACAAAATTTCAGGGTTTTGAGATGTTTTTGGTCAAAACGCCAAAAAGGCAATTGATCAATTTTTGAGTCACCATATAAAACATCAATATTTGAATTCAAAATAATTTGTTCCCTTAATGGAAAACAGCTCTCTGATTTTCAATTTATCGCTTGCTTTTATCTCGATTATAACTCGATTTAAGTAAAGTAAAAAACTGAAACTACATTAAGCTAAAAACAATCACTAAACTGAAAATCAAAGGGAAAGTTTTTTTCTATTAAGAAAACAAAATATTTTGATTTTAAATATTACAGTTTCATAGCAATGAAGTCTCAAGTATAGGCAATGGTGGATTTAGGTTCCACAGCGCCCTAGGCCCCGTTCAATATGGCACCATTTTTGATTTATAAAGTACTATTGTTTATAATAATCAAACATCTCCCGTACCTTTTAGAACCAAAATAAAACCCAAATGCAACTTTTTTGATTGGTTGAATTATAGTAATTATGTAGTTTAATTAGGGATTTGAATTACGGTATAAAACGGTAGTTATGTCTCGTTTTTTCCGTTTTGCAACTGTTGTATTATCGTTAAATTATAGTCGCAAAGATTATAATGCAACCGTTACAAAAAGGTTGTAGCTAACATTTTTGTCTTACAGATTTCTTAACTGTTTATTTATAATTTTATATTTCTTTATTATGATTAATATAATGAATAATTACACAATTCTTTAATAATATACAATAATCAACATTATATATATATATAATGTTGATTATTGTTCTTTAACTAAAGAATTCTATAATTTATTCATTATAATCAAATCAAGGAATTTAAAATTATAAATAAACAGTTACAAAAATCATTTGATGTTAAAAACAATCTTTTTGTAGCAGTTTTGAAACCGTAATTCAGCCTAATTAAAACTATATAATGACTATATTAACCAATCAAAAAGTTGCATTTAGAGTTTTATTTTAACCTCTGTGTTATACAAGCTAATATCTAATTGTACCTGAAGTCATGCCTATATGTATACCTGACAAATTACTTGCATTATCATAAGATTGACCACGACAGTTCATTATGTCAAGATAATTTTTTTTTAGCGTTTATATAGCATTCTCAATATCTTTAGCTTTATGACCAGTATTTGGTATAATTTCTAAAAATCTCTCTACTATTTCGCCATTTTCCCGTAGCTGATCGACATATGCAATATCAAGCGTAATAGAATATGCAATGGTACCAAAATACTTAGCGTATTAAACTTTAATAGAAATTTGTTACTAATATTTTATCACGAATCCAATTATCTTAAGAAACTTTTTATTTAATAATTTAATAATTACTTATTTTTGTTTACCACTTTAACAATTTTTATAAATACTTAACTGAAATTTGTTCATAGATTCACATCAAAACTAAGCCATATCTAATTTTAACTTTTAATTGTTCTTTAAATTTTTTAGCCTCTATAAAATTTTCTCAACTAAAAAATTTTGACGCTCGGCCAGGCCCTGCTGAGCTTAGAGTAAATCCATCACTGAGTATAGGCCAAAATTGGCATTTTTTGTTGTTAGATTAAAATCATCTCAAAACCGTGACCTGTTGTAAAAATTCAAAACCATGATGAGAATCAACTTTTAAACTCTAGGATCCGTTGTTAGGTTTACGGATGAAAATTTGTGTTGAGCAGTGCTATTAGTTAGACACCCCGATCTGCCTAGCATTCTGGTTCCTCCAATTCAGGGCAGCTTGAACAGTTTTCCAGCAAACAATCCCAATCCATATCTTATTTGTATGATAAATTCACTCACAGAAGGGGAGTAGACGCAGAGTGTCATTGACATTTCTGGGAGGAGGGGTTTATAAATGTTGCAAAATTAACGTGTATACTAAAAATGAAACACATTATAAATTAATTAATACATAAGGGAAGAAGTTTTAAAATCCAGCCTAATGTTATTCCTTCAGTTGCAGAGGAAGCAAAGTTGATGAGGTTGAAATCATGAAACTGGAGAAGTCAAGAATCTCTGAGACATTTCCCTATCCTGGCTTCTCTTGCTCCAGGCCTAGTGTATGACTAGCCAACGTTGTTTGTCAGTTTTTAGAGCCATTACAGTGAGATAGTCATTCTTTTCAAGAAGTCAAAAGTCAATTCAATTGATAAGTCTTGCCCGTTTTTACAATTTATTATTATTTAGTTATTTTGCATTTACAATTCTTCTGAGTAAAAGTTTAAGGAAGGAATTTGTTGGAAGATTAACTGGAAACAGTTCTCCTTATTTCTCTTGAAAAGGGCTAAAATCCAACAAAGAGTTGTGAATGAATGAATTTTCTTCTCCGTGTATTCTAAAACTGGTTTCTCTGCAGCTAATTATGCATTCCAAACACTAGCTCCCATCAGCAGATCCATTTCTATTACTGTGATCCGTCAAATAACTCAGTCAAATCACAACAAACATAATCTTAAGCACTAAAAGGAAATTCTGCTGTAAATATCCTCAACATTAAAACATATATTTCTTTTCTTTACAATTAATATTAATAAACTAAACAATAAAACTAAAATATATAAATATAATACTGTTGAGAATTTATGTTTACAAAATAAAATAGTAAAATAAATGAGTAATCAAAAACTAACAATGTTAAAAATTGAAAGTGGTAGTGAAAAATCTAAAGATATCTGTGATAAAATAGCTTCATTGTAGTAATACATGACTTTACCTTACACCTTTTATCTCTTACCTCTTCTTAAAAGCTGACGACCCTCCTGTTATTTAGTGCTAGTTTACACATTTTATTATTCTATGAGCCCACTGATTATGTATAAAGAAAAATTTTAGCAGAGTTTAGCCCAAGAGATGATTTTCAATTTGTGTTTACTTTATTTTACTTGTATTTAAAAATGTAATTTCTAATGGCTAAATGTTTTTCTTTGAAATAGTTGCTTTATATTCATTCTTAATATTATATTTCAAATTTCTTAAAATTCTGTGCTAAAGAAGAAATTCTCACAATGAATTTGAATATCAAAATATACTGATGACTTTATCAACATTTTTTCCATAAACCCTTAAAATAGAAGCAATGAGATTAAAATATTAAAAAATTGTGTCCAAAATTTTGATCAAGGTAAAAATAAATTTTAAAATTTAAATTACTAGGTAGGTTTTTCACAAAAATTTATTTTTATAACATTTATCCTAGACATATTCTCCTTAACAAAATACAATATGATAAGTTAAATAAAAAATTGAAACGGTTCGTCTGTCACATCTACAAAATCCAGTAGCTTCGTGATAGCATAAAGAAAAATATTAATAGAAGCGATTCTATGAATGAATGAATAATTTGTCAAGAGCTTTGAATGAATTACTAGTTCTGTTAGTTTTTAAAGCATTATCTGATGAATGGAATAGAATAACGAGCCTCCCCCCAGCAAAGGGGATCCCCTGATGTGGGTTTCAAATTCTCCGTCATTAAATAGGTCTGCACTTTCCATGGATGGTGGTTATTAAGTGACAGAACAGCATTCATTTCCCTTGATATCTCTCAGTCTACACTTTAATTTTAAAATGTTATTTACTTTTAATGCTTACTAAAACTACGCACGACTTGATTCATTCGTAAATCAAACATTTTCAATGTATCGTCCCGAACACAGCTGAGGAGATAATTAGCATCTGAAAATCAATATTAAAGCTATTATTTAGTAAGGATAATTGAATTCCTACAAAATTTAAGTATATATAATAAATAATAGCCAGGAGAAGTCCTGAAGTTAGTCTCATACCGATGGTTCCGTAACTACTTTATTCACTAACTGAATGGCCCGTCGTTCTGTGAATCGCACGGCTATCCACAAGACCTGCTGAGCACCAGAAGAATGACCAAGCCTGCCTGCTAGGCGAGCAATAAATTTTTTTTTTTTTGCTCATTGTGTTGAAAAATGTTTAGAACATGAAGATAAATATTTTACAACCATGATTTATTTTCTGTATTTGTGTCTGGATTCAGAAAACTCAAAATAACATGAGAATGAAAAGTCGTATAAAGTTTGTTCTTGTGTTAAAATATTTGCAATTCCAATGCAGAGAAATAATTAAATTTTTAACTTTTTAGTTCTAGATCTTCTGGTTTAAAAATGTAGAAAATGTAAAAATGTATTTATAATATAGGAATACACGAAGAAATTTATATTTTAGTTTGTGCAATTACTTATAAGGGATTATCATACAAATCTAATAAGTTTTCACTTTTTTATTATTTAATAAATGTGCGGGTGAGCAATTCTTTCATAAGAATCTCATCGAGAAAAATACTAAAAAGGACACGGGTAGAATGATCTCTTACATTTGATCTAAAGACACATTGTAAAGGATGCCATATACAAATCTAAACCTTTTCGAGATGTCAAAGTTAATTGATTTTAATTTTCTATTATTTTAGAAATAGCTCTAAAGAAAGAAATTATTAAATCAAAATGAATATCAGATTTAGACTATCTAACTTCTTCCTCTGTTAAAATGGTTGTATTGAAAGGCTGAAAATTATTGATTTCATTATTGCGGATTTCTGAATATTTGATTGATTTGATTTTTGTGTGCAGAAAATATATAGAATTTTTGAATGCTTTATTGATTTAAGGTGTTGTTTTAATCTTGCTTTGTAGGTAATTACGTCTTCCTTCCAGACATCTCTTTAATTGAAAAATAAATAAATAATTTATTTTGTTCAAAAATATTAATTTAATTATTAGATAGAGTTTTCTTTAGGAGACGGACTGGTATAAATATACAATTGGATGTTGATGGAGGCAGTCCAGGCATTGTCAAAACAGGAAGTAATTATGAATTGATATACTTTCAAATGGCTTTTTCGTTACCCTGATGAAGGAGAGAGTAAATCTCCCCGAAACGTCGGTTATCGAATAAATGTAAAATAGTAAAACAGATATAGTCTTATATTTTTTACAACCACCTTATACTGCCTTCATCAACATCCAATTATTTAATTATTAGCCTGATTAGGTAATTTCGCTAAATAATTTTTTTAAATATAGGCCTTTTTTTTAAAGTGGCGTAGGTCCATTATTTGTTATTTTGAGATATTTGTATTTATATTTTTATAAATACATATATTTATTTTGACGAATTCATGAGGGTATTGTACTCCTTTGGCTATGATATTATAAATTTGAAAAAGCTATCTATGTCTAACTTGATCTGTCATTACTAATTAATTATTTTAAAAAATTGGACTTACGCCCACTTTAAAAATAAACGGCTCATATACTTATTTATAAAATTATGTTTCTTATTCTAAGATCTAAATTAAAAAAATAATAATATTAATAAAATTTTGAATAATTTATTTAATTGATATTAATTATAAAATTTACAGAGAACATTACCGACACTTGAAAGTAATTCTCCTCTAATTGTAAGAAATACACCTGAGAAAACTGGCTGATATCTCTAATACTTTTCGAATTTTTAAATTTATAAAAAAATATTTTTCTCATTTTTTTCATTTTTTCAACAAATTGCTTTTCTTTTTATCAATGAGACGATTTACTATGAAATGTTTTTGTTGTACTTATTGTGTGTGTGTGTGTGTTTTATTATTTTATTGCAGTCAAAAAAAGAATTCCTTTGAAGCTTTTAAATTTAAATCCTACATAAATTAAAGGCAATAAATCATCGATCAGCTACAGTGACCTAAAGAAGAAGAAGGTATTTACACTATCAATATTTCCTAGAAATTAACGTAAACAATAACAATAACAAAGTCATTCATTTTTATATAAAAAATTTATTCAAACCTAATTATTTCCAAAACGGTTGATTCTATCAAAAAAATACAAAAGGGAATATTTTTTGTAGAGAATTGAATACTCTACATATTTTAATTTAACTATTTTGATCTATGACTAAATAGAAAACGAGATATTATGAAAAATATGTAATTCGTGATTTTACATTAAAAATTTAAACCGGATTATTTCCGAAACGGTTTCTCTAGCTCTCCAGGGGCTCACAGATTATGTATACAAACTTTGGTTGAGTTTGGTTCAAAGGCCTAGAATATTTATTTTTGACCCTCCTCCCATTTTGGGTGGTTATTTAAAAATCTTTTTTAAACGAAAATTACATTTTCTACAACTTTGATTCTAATGGTATTTGATGTAGAGTAAACAGTTTAGGAGTTATTTGATTGATTATTTCTAGGGGGACGGACATACAGTCGCGGGGGGGGGGGGGGGGCATACATACAGACACAGGCACAAATTCCCTTTAGTAGTATGTGATATGTAGAAAGAAGTATCTAAGTAAATTTTTAGCTTACTATCTTAACCCATAGCAATTTCGATTTTTGAGGAAAATAGATCAAAGTATTAATAAAATATTCATAAGTTTGACAAGAATAAAATTATTTTAACTTAATCGATGGTCATTTTTTTCGTTTTTTAACGAACTCTTTGAAAAAAATTTCAAAAATTAAGAAAAAAAAAATTTAATGCTTTTTTTGGCCTTTTTTACTCAAATAAATTGATTTTTCTTTCAATGGAACACCTTCGGTCTTTAAAAAAAAAAATTCACAAAATTTAATACGTTTAAAAACAAACTTTTTGAGCTATTAATGAAGATAGGATTCAAATAACTTCTAATTAAAAAAAAAACGATTTTTTGAATTTGAACTTTATCTTCTGCTGAGATCTCATTGATGTTTTTGTTGTAAAGAGAAAGAATTATTGACTAATGTTTTTCTCATAGTTTCAGGTACATCAGACAATAATTGAGTTGTACAATAAGTCGCTGAAGAAGTCATAAATAAAGTGCCGAAACGTCCGGCAAATTGAATAAAAAAACTCACAAAGATTCCATCTCAATAATTTAACTATGGATACGATAAGTGAAACAATAATTATTAATTTTTTTAAATAATTTCTTTTAAAATAAATAAATAAATAAAAATAGATTTTTGAAATAGCAACAATGTTTAAAATACTTTTAATAGGAGAGTGCCCAAAACCGAAACCGGACTCCCCGGGTTCTTGGCTGGATATTCTCCTGAACTATAGATGGACTAAGTGTAAATCGTAGTTTACAAGTGGAAAGCACACGTCTTCCACTTCATTTGATACTTATTAGTCCTCCCTTACGTGTTTTGAAAGAGGAAAAAGTTTTGACATTGTGTTGCATTTTTTGTTATTTCCCCTAGATATTGGCAGCCTTTCGACCTATATATATTGTTAATTAAATAAAGGTTAATATATATTATTAAACAGTTTAATTTAGATATTTGAATAGAAATTTATTGGGTTAACAAAATGTTGGCTATAGTCGCGCAAACCGGACCCCATTCAGTTGCCTAAAGTGGACCCCTAATTTTTTCATGTTTGGTAGAGTCCAATAACAATTAACTCTCTTTCAAAGACGAAATTGGGTTAAAATGGGTTAATCTTTTTCTTAAAAGACACAAAACGTGTTCCCGCACATCTACGATTTTTATCGCTAAACGGATAGATTCTATTATACATTTTCTGTACCTATTTCGAATACAATTTGTATCTTTTTTAAAAAATTAAAACTTCTAGGTAATTGTTATATTTATACTTTGAATCTAGATTAGTTTTTCTCTGGTTTAATACTTTTTTCTAAATTTCTTTACTATTATTTTGACTATTTTTACAATGGATCCGATTTAGGCAACAATCGACAAAGCGTAAAGTTTTTGAAAGTATTTTTTTTTTATACTAATTTTTAATCATATTTACCAAAAAATATAATATAAATGGTTTATAACATTGGAAGGTAAATATTACATGCTTTTAAAACATAATTTTATATATTTTTAAATCAAAAACAAAAGGTGGGTCCGGTTTTGGCCACTTTCCCTCTATGTATTAATTTTACAAATACAATAAAAATAAAAATCATGTCTCCTTTTCATTGAAGTAAGAAAATAAAATAAAAAAATTGTTTGAAAATTTTGCCACTTACACTGCTCGACAAAAAATAAACAAAAATTTCCTCTGTAAACCTAACAATTTCCAGTAGTTTTTTTTTATACGCTGATTTCATCCAATTTCCCGATTTTTTACAACACGTCAGAATTTTGAGATATTATCGGTCCAAATGACGAAAAACGCCATTTTGACCTATTTTCGACTCCCATTAAATATTAAACAGCAATATTTGAAATCAAAATATTTTGTTGACGTAATAGAAAACAGATTCCTCTTTGATTTTCAAATTACCATTTGTTTTTAATTCAATTAGAACTCGAGTTATGATTAAAAAAACTAAAATTATCTGATTATAAATGATAATAAACATAGATAAAAACATAGTTTTTTAGTTAAGTTATGACTCAAGCTAAAAACAAGCGATAATTTGAAAATCAAATAGGAACCTGTTTTCTATTGGACTCGATGTTTCGTCGTTTTGACCGATAATATCTCAAAACTCTGACCTGTTCTAAAAAATCGGGAAATATCATGATAATCAGCATATAAAACTCTACTGGAATCCATTTTTGTTAAATTTTGGTGGACAAGGGTTATTGGACTTGAAAACAGTTTCAGAATAAAGAATCAAAATGTTTTGTTATAAATAAAATACTTGAATAGTTATCTGTTAATACCTGTCAAAAAATATTTCTAAATATTCTTATTATTGTTGATTTGATGTTACGCTTGTGGGCTTGCTTATCAAATGTAAGTTCGGCTGAAATCACCTAGATTAGAATTTTAGATGATATATCTCAACACAATTCTCAACGTTTAGATACTTAATTCTGGAGTCGTTTTCATGTGCTGGTTTATTTATTTCAGGGGATCTAGTATGAAAGCGTTATATTAACCTAGTTGGTTTCTTGGCTTTGCTTTCTTATAATTGTTTATTTTTATTTCTTAAACTATACGAGTATCTATACATTCACTATTTAATAATGTATTAATATGCAATTTTATGTCTGGATTTGTAATGGTTTAAAGGTTGCAATTCCTAAAAACTTAGCTGCTTAGAATGCTTCTTAGATCACAATTAAGTCGCCATTGTCTAAGGTATATTGGAAGATAGCTACTAATGTATGTACCAAAGATGACATATTTACAGACATATATTCAATGTTCCCTCTAATTTTTTAGCTGACTTCGCGGTACAAAAGTATATTGGAGCAAAAAATGTAAACATATGTAAAGTGTGCAAAAGCGCAGGGGGGGGGGGGCTGTGTTTGAAGTCAATTTTTTTTTCAATAAATACTCTTGAAAATTACATTTTAAAACATTTTAATAACACACAAACAAGAAAGGATTTTTACATTATTCCAAAAAAAATTTCACCCTCTAAATTTTACTTTTTTTTGTGAAATTTGGATTTGCAGATCCAATTTTTTTTTTTATTTTTTATTTATTTAATGTCACCGGGAACAAAGCCCATTTAGACAGCACATAAGTAGAGTATCCAATTCTTTTATAAAATGAAAAAAAAAATGGTGAACAAGCCCATTGTGCGCAGAATACAAAAACGGCTGCGCAACTTTCGAAAAATTAGTGCGCGGCCACCCGCGCAGCTTAGAGGAAACATTGCATTTATTTAATTATATTTATTAGATAGTGGCTGACTTTACTATTGATTTTATTTTTATTTTTCATTTTTTCATTTGAAGTATTTGGAATTTTAGATATTACTTAGTTAATAACCGCAAGCATTTTACTCAAATAATTCATTTAAATATACCCATAGATAGCTCATTCTATTTATATTATCATGCTTTATATTTAATTACATGTTTTATTTCTGGGTAAATGTCAAGAATGAAACTTTTAGAATTCGACATGGATCGAACCGACAATCTCTCTTCTAATCCAGAGTTGTTCATAATATTATAAAGAATTTAGACATTAAAATTTGAATTTTTATTTAAATCACACATGATTAATTATAATTATTTATTGAAACAAATAAATAATTATAATTAATCATTTCTGATTTAAATGAAAATTCAAATTTTATTCAAATTAATCACAAAAATAAAAGCTTCAACAGCTTCATTACTAATTTTGACATTATTGATTCAACAAATGGTAAAAATTAAAGTATTCGATCAGGTCGAATTTCGTAATCATAAGATTTTGTCAAAAATATCTTAAAGTCCAAAAAGAGAGTTTATTTTTATTCAGGCTAATTGTATGTTTGCATTTAATCCTTTTTTTTTTTGTTGAAGCTTTGGTGCACAGTTTCAGAGTATTTAATAATACATAATACAAACTTAAAATATTCTTGATTGTTTAAATTATTCATATAATTTCCTTTTTCTTCTTTTCAATCTTACATCATTAAAAAAGAAAGAAAATTTTTCTCAATTTTTAAAAATGTTATTATTATTAATACATCTATCGGGACTAGTCGAACCCATCTTCAGTTGACACAACACTTTTTCCTTTACATAGGTAATATATAGTAGGTACATTTCCTTAACTTACCGATTAGTTAAATTGATTCGATAGTTGAATACCAGCCGAAATAAGAGCAATTTTATTAAATCGATGATTTGAAAATATTCTATTTATCACATTTTAATAAAAATGGCTTCAATAAAAAAATTTAGAAAAATTCATTTTTTTTTTAATTTCACTCTGGTTATTCCAGCCTAAAAGATCTGTTGTATTTTATGTCATTCTACAGTCCAAATTAACTCTTCGTCTAAGTACTCACATCAAAACTCAAAATTTTAGAGTATTTTGATTTATTCAATTAAACTATTGTTAATATAATTATTATTATTGTATAGACTTCCTTTGTTAGTAGTGATAAATTGCTACGTGGTTATAAAGGATAATAAACATATATAAAAACAAAAGGTCCAAGTTTTTTAGTTATAGCTCGAGTTTTAATTGAGATAAAAACAAGTGATAATTTGAAAATAAAAGAGGAAGCTGTTTTCTATTACGTCAACAAAATATTTTGATTTCAAATATTGCTGTTTAATATTTAATGGGACTCGAAACTAGGTCAAAATTTTAATTATTTCATCGAACCTGCAAACAGCGTACCGAGTCTTGAAAAAGTTTTACTTTTTGCTCCAATTCCAAGATCAAATGTCAAGTTAAATAATTCCTTTTTTTTTGGCCAGGTGAACGATGCTTTAATGATGAAGCGAATCGTTTAATAAATAATCTTCGACTTTTTTTTTATTATCTGATACTGTAATGGATTTACTCATTGGCGTAACAACTTCCATAAGTCAAGATTTTAGAGGCAATGTGAACCTATTTGGATTTGAGATAAGGTCAATTTTTAAAGAAAAAAAAATCAAGATCAAGAGCATCCAATCAACGAGAGAGAGAGAGAGAAGGGTTCATCGAAAAATCAATAGAAGGAGAGAGAGAATTTCGTAAAAGATCAGTAATCGAAGATTCCTTAAGAGATTATCTTGTCGAAAAGGACACTTTGATATAAAAATAAAATCAGATGTGGGCAGACAATTTATAAAATTGACATTCTCACATATGTATTTTTAACTAGAACCAACACCATGGCATACAGCAAGTGAGAAAATTGTTATTTTAATATTCTTCCCAAATTAAAAACGATTTTTTTTCTAAAAGTCGGAGAGAGTTGAGCGAAGGAGAACCACCGATAGCACGATCGCTTTAAAAGACGTCTTCTAGACATCTTGAAAACATCTTAAAGGCAGCACGAGCTGAATAAGACATCTTCTAGATAAAGCGTGCTATCAGAAAAGCGTTTGCGCGCTTTTTCTATCTTATATGTAAATACTATCACGGAATGAGTTCCGATGAATCACAATACTAAATTCTCTTGAATGGTTGCTTCGCCAACTCACAACTGGGAGAAGTGCCGAACCACTCCATTAGTTAATACGTTTATCTCACGACAGAACTCTCTCCTTGTCTAAAGGGAAATCAATGAAGCTGCCTTCTGCTTGTCGGAAATAATCATATACAATATACATTTTTTTCTTTTTAATGACATTGAACACAAGAAGGAATGGCCCATGAAGATGCAGTCTTCATGGATCTCGAAAAACCCTTGCATTACCGAAGAGAAGAGGAATTTAATCAATCAGAAGGGTGGACACGTAGGTGTTTGTGCCCACGGGTTTTGAAGAATTTTCGGTTATAAGTGTCGGAAAAGATGGAGGCCGGGAGAGAGTTTCAGTTCACTGAGGTCACGGGGACAAACGTATTGGCGAATGAAGTGGTCCGGCACTTTTCCAATTTAACATAGAAAGAGTGTTGGGAATCAGCGAAACGCGTACTACGAGCAAAGCATGCCTTGTGGAAGATTACTGATTTTAACGAGCACCTGCATTGATAGTATCTATAAGAGAAAGCGCGGAAACACTTCTTCGATGAGATAGCGAGTCGAGGGAGTCGGTGAAAGTAGAATCGTTAATTAGCTTGACAGCTCGTTTCTGAATTGTATCCAGGGTGGAAAGAGAATGCTTGGAGGCCCCTCTACATATTTGGGAGCCGTATTCGAAACAGGGGCGGATTCGGGCCTTGTTTATTTGTTTGAGACTATAGTTTCGAAGGCTTAACCTTCATCATCAGTCTATTTAATTAGAAATATTGTATCTGTTATTTCTCATGGGTTCAAATATCCAATTGGATTTAGGTCAGTTTGTTTTGTCGTAATAGTAAGCAGATCAGTGAACAAACGAATTAATTCTCTCTGTCTCCCTCTTCCCCAAATCTTACAATCTTCAATCCTTCAAGACTCGGGTGCGCAAACACGTTGGTTATTTAAAAATAAAAAAATAAATTCAGCTGCACGTCTTTTTTTTTTTTTTATTTTTGAAGTGAAACTTTTTTGCTAAGGGGTAAGAATTTTCTAGCGTTACGAAATAAAATACGAACGAAAAGTCGCAGAATTTTCGTTCTTGTGCTAAAATGCTTATATTTCCATCTGATTAGATTTTGGGCTTTCTAGCTTTAGAATTTCTGATTCAAGAAAGCAGAAAATATAATTTTTTGAATTATTTTATTGAGATTTGAAGGCGTTGTATTTATAATTTATAGGCTAATGAACAATTTATATTTAAGTTTATTATTAATTACTTCTAAGGGCGTCGGGCGTCTCTAGCCTAAATAAGTTTTCACTATTTTTGTTATTTAATAAATGTAAGGGTAAGCGATTATTTTATTAGAATCTAATCCCGGAAAATAACTGAAAAGGGCACCGATATAATGATAATGATCATTCTTCCTTGAGGACTAATCCATTGCATCAAGGATGCTAATAAATACAAGTCCAGGCCTGTTTCACACTATTAGAGATTAATTTCTTAATTTCTATTGTTCTAGGAACGGCTTTTTGATTCTAGGTAAGAAAATATTAAATCGAAATCAGATTTTGATATAATCATTTAAAATTATAATTCACTTAAACCTCAAAGAGCATACTGAGTCTTGAAAAAGTTTCACTTTTTCCTTCAATTTTAATTCAATTTTCAAATTTCTACACCCCTTCCCGTATTTACTATTTTGATTATTTTATATATCGATTTTTGTTCAATAATGGTATTTTGTAATTGTATTGTATTGTAATCCGTCATGTCCCGTACACTAATGTGAATTGGCAAAATGATGATTGATCGCATCTCTCCTTTTGCCAGGGAGTGTACTTGGGCCGTTCGTTCTTCAATGGTTAATTCAGTCTGAGGTAATCCCGGGTAAATTTAATAGCCCTGATAAATAGTAATCCTCTGCGAAATTTACTTCCCACCTCCCGGTATATTACTTAAGAGCGCCATATTTTAATTCAAATGTTTAGAAAAACTCTTATTGCTGTCGCTCTTTAATAAATGATAGCAATAAAGCTTATCATAAAACCAATGCGATTTTATACAATAAAAATAAAATTGTATTTTTATATATAAAATAAAATATCTTACCCGGTCCGCTCTGAAGGCGAAGCTTACCGGGCGGGCTGCAGTTTTGAAATCAATTTGAATATTTTCAATTTTTTGGATTTTCCGTGTTTAGAAATATCTAAAACGTGTGGAAAAATAATTTTCCTGTATGTCTCTCTTTCTGAATATCTAGATAACTCAAAACCAAGAGTCGTAGAAAGTTCATTCTGATCGAAAAATGTGTGGGAATAACAAAGAACTGATTAGATTTTGGGCTTTCTAGATTCAGAAAATGTACTTAGTCGAGAAAAAGCTTTCACTTTTTCCTCTAATTACTCGCCTCCCCGGCGAGCCTAGTAATTCTCTCTCTTTTTTTTTACTCATTGTTTTGAAAAATATCAGGAATCTGGAGAAAAATCATTTTCAACCATGATTTTTTTTCCTGTCTGAGTGTCTGAATTCAGATACACACAATAACTTATACGAATGAAAAGTCCTAGAAAGTTTATTCTTGTGCTAAAATGTTTATTTTTTAATGCGAAGAAGTAATTAGATTTTGGGCTGTCTGGGTCCAGATCTTTCGGTTAAAAAATGAAAAATTATTCAAAAAATATCATTTTTTTTTTAGATGTTAATCCGTTTCTATAATAAAAAATAATAATAATCAATCGAAGAGGTTGGTTTTAAATTACCATTTAATTAATTAGGTATTAACTATTATTTTATTCAACCGAAACTTCAAACTTCAAACAAATTTTTCACTTATTCTTCAAATTTTATTTTTACTTTCACGAAAGTATTGAAAAGAACTAATACTTGAGGAATAACCATTCTACATTGGATTTTTGACGTATCGATTATTATTGTAAATCATTGCTGAAAACATAGAGAAATCGACTTAAAATCCAAAAATAGCCATCGATTCTCATTTAAAATAATACTTGAGGAATAACCATTCTACATGGGATTTTTGACGTTTCCATTATTATTGGTAACCATTGGTGAAGACATGGATAAGAAACGATCGTTATTTTTTATTTTAAGTCGATTCCTCCTTGTTTTCAGCAATGGTTATCAATAATAATTGAAGCGTCAAAAATCCAATGTAGAATGGTTATTCCTCAAGTATTAGATGAGAATCGATTCCTATTTTTGAATTTAAGTCAAACATGGACTGCCAATAGCCAGTGATATCTGATTAATAATAAAGGAATAAACATATTAATATTTCAGATGACTTTGGGTAAAGTTTAGCAAAAATGCAATCGAATGCAAGCACCAGTAAGATGCAGCCCCTATGGATCTCGAAAGACCCTTGCATTACTGAATTTAATCAAGTGAAAGGGTGGAGGCTTAAGAGTTGTGCACCCGGGTTTTGAAGGTTTGAAGATTGTAAGTGTTGGGAAAGATGGAGGCCGGGAGAGAGTTCCTTGAAGTCTATTTGAACTCTTCTTTATCCACATTTCTATCTACTAATTCTTTCGTCGAAAAAAAAAAAAAAAAAAGATTTTAAATAGAATTGAATTTTCTTAAGAGGCAATATTGGAAATCGTCTCAGCAATAATTCAATTAGAAGATGCACTTGAATGAATTATACCTCTTGAGAGATCCAACGATGTAACTTTGCCCTGCAAAGGGAATTGATTGGCCACGGATTCTTCAGATCTGGCGTCCCAAAAACGGATTTTTTTATCAAAGTGTCCGCTAATTATTGTCGTTCCAGAACCATCCGATGTCACCAGATCGTTGCAGCTTGATCCAGCGAATTTCGTAGTAATACCTAAAAATAAAAAAAATAAATAAAAAAATAATAATTGAAAAATAAAAGTAGAATGTTCCATAATTAAATGATTTGAACAAATTAAAATAACTGAAGAAAAAAATCAATTTTCAATCTTTCTGAGTTCATAGCCCTTGAATGCATGGATATATTTTTACTTTAATTTATATTATCTATATTGTATAATGATATAGGATATAATGTGAAGTATTGCGATCGCCTGCTGGGGTCCTGACTCTTCGAGAGCTTCTATATCAGAGATGAAAAAAGTTAATTTCATTTTGTAACTTATAGGTGGAAGGAATCGATGTCCTTAATAGTTTGGAACAGGATTTAGGACTTAAAACAGGATATTGTGGTCCCCAGAGGCCAAAAAGTGACAAAAAAATCCATTGGTCAGTGGCTATATAGGTATGTTTGTATGTATGTATCCGCCTGCGTTTCGCAACCATAAGTCTCAGAGCTATGATATAATGCTAGAAAAAGTACAGGAAGCTTTTGGTTGAAATTGGAACACAAAAGTTGACATTTACATGAAAGATTTTTCTTTTTTTGTGATTTTCTTAAAAACGACTTGAACGATTTTTTTTTTTTTAAATTGGTGTACTTATCAAGGGTCATAAGTTATTATTCGTGTATAAATTTTAATCGGATTGAAATAAAGGAAGGGCGTGTACAAAAATAAATATAATATTTTAATCGTTCATATCTCGGCTAAGCTAAGTCGCAGAGCTATGAGATTTGAAACTAAAGCTATCTAGAGGGTACAAGAAGTATCACAAGATTTTAGCTAAAATTGAAGAACCGGAAGTACATGTTTACTTGTAGATTTATAGTATTTTGCAATTTCGCCTTTTTTCCAGTTTTCTCAAAACTGCTTGGGGGAAACACAAATGGAAGTAATTTGAATGAAGAACATTGGTATGATGATTTCAAATAAGTGAGAAACTAATGTGAAAGTCGAGTGGTGACCACACCAGTTGATTTTATTATTAGCCTCGGCTGTAGCTCCATCGGTTATTCTAAACTAATATACAATTTGTTATTTTACTTTATATTGTTTTTGATTGTACTATATATGGTGTGTCTAGAGTTGACAACTTTGGATCACAGATTTGCGGAAAATTGTCAATTCAAATGAGGGACAGGGTTGAAAAAATCGGGACCTAGCAAAAGTTTACTTAAGAATGGGAAGGCATGAAATTTGCCGAAGCAGAGAAAAAGTGGAAGTTTTAATAGTAGAATTAGTAAAATAAAGTACAGTTGTTTTGGTATAGATTTTTAAATAATCATCGAATTAAATTAAATTTGCTCATACGAGTATAACGGGGCAATGAGCGTTCAGCACCCTCCTGTAGCGGAACTCCTCCTCCATTAATTAGAAGTATTTTCTACTGAGGGCGGAGTGGTAGAACTCAATTCTGAATTGATGCAAAGGCAGCCCAAGGATAGTGAAAACAACTAATTCCGAATAAAATAATTTATTACAACAAAATTTTCTTCCTCTTTCTTCATGGTTTAATTCCTGTATATTAATATTATTTTTAATTACAATTATATAAGTTCAAAACGTTGTGCAGCACAATGCCTTGATGATGGCCAGAGCGGATCAAAACGTTAAATCACATATTATTTCAATTTTACTTAATTCTGGCTGCGAATAAAAATTACCTGAATTTCAAAATTAAAAATAATATTAATTTATTGCTTTTAACTGCTTTTAACTAAAGCAAAAAATTACAGAGCAAAGCTGGATTCGCTACCTAGTTACTACGTACTTAAAAAGGATAAATGTATATACCTATATTTATATATATTTCAATTTATTTCCCTAACTATAATTGTTAGATAAAATATATTAAGTAAAGTATGGAGGGAAAGTCAATTTCTAGGTCGCGTTAAATACCGAGATTCGCTGTAATTTTATTTCGACACATAAAACAATGAATACTTTCCTCGTTGGTAAATAAATTACTACTTTTTATTAGTAGATCAGAAAAAGATATGTGTGGAGTAATAATTTTTTTAATGAATTATGCAAAGTTTCCATACGCAATGATAAAGAAGAGATCCATATATAGGAGGAAAAATGGATGTGACCATGTGGGCTGCAATTAGAGAGTCAACCTAGAGAAAGAAGATGCTGGCTGAACGCCAAATGGGATCACAGGACACCGAGAAAAAAACCGGGAGCTTAAAAAAAGCCCTTCCACAGTTGAGATCCGATTATTGGACGTTTTCTTCAATTAAATCTCTCTCTCTCTCTCTCTCTCTATATATATATATATATATATAAAATTAGAAAGAAAGAACACGAAGTAAGAAAAAGATGAAGGGAATATTCAATCCAATGAATGTAAAAATTTAAGTGAGCAGTAGGTATATATATATATACCATCCTTGTTAAGGTTTTGATCAGGTTTCCTTAACAACTTATGGCAAATGCCGGGATGGCTAATGAGTCGCTTGCTCCTGGTATCGGGTTTTTGAGAGGAATTTTTAAATTACTTTTTGTCTTTTGATGGAAATCTATGATCATGTTATTTGTTAATGAGAATACATTTCTATTTTCTTTGTGCTTGTGTATTATTTGTTAAATTAAATTGAAAGTTTTTGAGTCGAAGGTAACAGAATTTTTATATATTGAAGGAGACAATAAAAGAGTGTCTTCTGCTGGAATTATAAATTTTATTTATAACGAGACTATAGTTTCGAGGGCTTTGTCTTCTTCATCAGTCTATTACAATTGATTCACAGGAATTAATGTATGAAACTATAGTCTCGTTATAAATAAAATTTATAATTCCAGCAGAAGACACTCTTTTATTGTCTCCTTCAATTTGTTAAATTGTTGTAGTTAATTTCTATTGGTGTTTGTTAATGTATTGTAGCTAGATTGTATTGATGTTTGGAGGACCTAGCCGCCGAGGTCTTGTGCCTCTAAGCAGGTCGAGGAATAAAGATTTATTTTTGATATACAGAAAGTCCCGATTACTCGCGAGTCCCAATCAATGACATTAAAAAATAAAAAAAAAATACATTGTATCGTGTGATTTTTTTCTATCTTATAATAGAAATAGAGGTATACCTCGATTTACGACCGAGAGAGGTTCCTAGACATCGGTCGTAAGTGGAGTTTCATAAAATCAAACAAAGAATAACAACAAAAAGATTAATAGACTCCTCATTTTCCGAATAAATATGTAATTTTTTTTCTTTTTTTGTCGTTTTCATTATTTGTACTTTTTTACTTGAAGCTATGTACAATTTATGTAAGCTCATATGCTACATATTTTCAAAAATATAATAAAAACTCTTAATAATTCGAATTTTTTTTCTTTCCTCTTGATAATTCAAACTTCTTGATAATTCGAAGTCTCGATAATTCGAATTTTTCTTGTAGTCCCTTGGATTTCGAATTATCGAGAGTCGACTGTACCTCGAATTCACTATGCTTTAATTTTTTTTTAATTCATTTTTTGTTGCTGTTCATTATAATTTTTTCAATGTCCTTTTATGTTTTGCGAGCCCAAAATCTAGATACGGGACCCATAGTTTAAAAAGCACAGGCATACACGGTCATGAACGGAAACATTAACCATCCTCTATGATAAATAACTTTCGAGATCCATTGGATGGGATTCTTTCAACATGCCAAGGCCGTTGGCTTGCTTACTTATATTACCAAGGAATGGAATATCAGAAAGTAAGAAGAAGCTAAGAAAAGAATCACGACTGGAGTGAAGAAAATTCCCACTTAAGCAGGAGACCAATTAATGAATAGGGAAATAATTGATCGGTCAACGGCCATCAGGAAGTCTTTAAAGGGCCATTTACCATATAGAGCTAAACGACGATTGCATTCTTCATTAATGGAAGAGATTGTCTATTCCACCATTCACCTCGTTAGTTATCCATTTTAAAAAAGGCCGCCGCTCGTGATAAAAAGCAATTGACACTTGTCTTTCTTTTTCAGGTTTTCCAGTTTCCACTTCAATAACGACTGAAGCAAAGTTTCTTTTTCACTTCTCTGATAATAATTCGTTAAATTTTTTTCCTAAGGATTCCTTCTTTTGCAGTCATTCGTCATTCTAATTTTCTCATTTCCTTCTCTGTGACCCATGTTTTACATCAAGTTTTGGTCTTTCATTTAATTTTCCTGTTTTTAAACTCAGCGAGGAATGTCATTAGCTATAACTAGGTAAATTAATTGAATTCTATTCATATTTATTCCTCTCCAAGTGTTAAAGACAGGACAATTCTTTGAAAATTACAAATGCTGAAAAAAGTGGAGAATCAAATTTAAATAGATAATACAATTATCATATAAATAAAGTAAATTTCCATTTTAGTTAAACTTCTTAATTATATTGGCAAGAGAATGGCAGAAGTGAAGGTTGTAGTAGAGAGATATTGAACGTTTGTGTTTGCTAATTTCACAATTGATGCGCTTGAAAAAAGTTTGGAACATGCCACCAAGGAGAATTAAGATTCGCAGAACGGATTGGCTTTTCTTTATGGTGCACAGATAATTCGAATTCTCTGATAGAATGGCTTAGGAAGAGAATTGTTAGCATCGCTCGAGGGACAAACTGGGGGACGGAAATATACATATAGCAGATTGGGTGTTGCAGCATAACAACCAACTGGAGATTTTTAACGAGACCAGGGATTTGTTTCTAAACATTTATCAAGTAACTGGCGGAGCGAGCGTTGTTCGGTAATTTTTTGCTTTAGGTAAAACTGATATTTTAATATTATTTTTAATTTTAATTTCATGCAAAAAGGTCTATATTTATTTAATTTGTTTTTTTGCCAACGTTTGGGCCCTCTCCGACCATCATCAAAGCACAAAGTTTTGGACTTCATCGCAATTAAAAATAATTTTAAAATCGACGGAGGCTCCTTCGTTGACCATTTTAAACCCTGAAGTAGGAGGATGAAAATAGCGATCTAATAAATTATTTTATTCAGAATTTATGGTTTTCATTATCCTTGGACTGCCTTTGCATCAATTAAGTATTGAGTTCTAATACTCCATCTTCAATAGAAAATAATTCTAATTAATTAAACTTCCTAATTTCAATATATAATAATATTTGTAATGACTAATCAGGTACTATTAGGTTTTAAATTAAACGACCATTTAAATCAATAAAAGAAAATTAAAATTTTTTTTTATTATAATAACATGCCAACCTGTGAATAATTACTTAAAAAAAATCGGGTGTGTGCCTAAGACCACACGACAGAAGTGATAACTTATGTCATTTAAAATTCTAATATTCTAAAATTATTAAAATTTATATTTTTATAAAAAAATAAATTTTTTAAGTGAACTTTTAATTATTTTTTTGGAGTTGTTAAATATATATTTATGTTATGTTATTTTTAAAATTTATATACCTATATCACACCAGTTGATTTATTAAACCACTTATCAAAAATTAAAATTAACAATTTAAAATAATATGATATATATTTTTCCATAAAAGAGGGCCGCCGCGTAAAATTTTATAAAAAATACTGGTCCACGGTCGAAAAAGTTTGGGAAATGCTATTGTACTTATTAACATGTTCTGATTTCGATTTTTTAAAATAAATAGTTTTAACTGTTTTTAAGAGATGTATAAAAATTCTCTAAAAAAAGTCCTACCCTACTTCTGCTGCTGCTGCTTGAAAGAGCAAAAACAAGATTTTATAAGTAGCATTGATCGTATACGTCGAGAGCACGAGAAGATTTATTAAAGTTGATTAACTAACTCTAAATTCTACTTAATTTCATTTAATAACATTCCAAATAAAATTTGCGAATTCAAGACGGAGAGGAGAATTTAATATCACTCTCTCATATGCATTATATATTTGGGCCTGCGAAGAGATAGAAAGTAGAAGGAAACTTTGAAGAAATATTAAATTATGATTAATGATGAATAAAATAAATCTGAGTGATTGTTATTTAATGTGGAAAGAATCGATGAAAAAGTAATCCACTAACAGATAGCTTAATGATAAAGGGCGAAATCTTTCCAACCTAGAAAAAATAAATAAAACGATTCAAAAGAGGCTAGTATTATGAAAATTTTCGACATTATCACCCCATAAATAGTTAGGTAATTATTAAAGGCTGAAATTTTCTTTAATTCACACGTAATTATATAATATATATTAATCAGTGGCGTATACTCGAGCAGGTTTAGTGGTTGAACTCCCCCCCCCCCTCCCGCAGAGGCAGACCCATTTTCTCAAATATGAGCACCCACTCCGATTTTACGTTAACTGATTCGTCCAGCTCTATAAAGACCGTGAGTACAGTCCAGTCAAAAACTCAGGATACTAATGAGCCCAGCGCCATCTATGTCGGATTGAGCATTACCTATTTTGAAACCATAAAGGGAAAATATTGATAAATAAATTTACCATTTCGATTTATTACAGTTACATTGCCTGAATTGATGCATGACTTTATTAAAAATTAGCTCACATTAAAAATATTTCAACTATTAATCAATTTATGCATCAATCCATGCAATCTAATTCCTTAAATGATCAATTACTTTATCAATATATTTACTTTATGGTTTCAAAACATGTAAAATGCAATCCGACATAGATAGCGCTATGGCACTTTATTGTCCTGGATTTTTGTCTGGACTGTACTCATAGCGTATACAGAGCTGGACAACGACGTGGCCAAATCATTTAACCTAAATAAAGTTTAAATGAATAAATAAATAAATAAAATCGGACTGGGTGCTTATTCTTGAGAACGATAGCAGAACAACTCGATCGAAACATAGTTATATTATATTATTTGTTGTTTGTGTTCATTAACTAGCTATTATTAATGAAGTATAATTTAAGCAAAATTTCATCGTTTAATAAAATGAATTACAAAAATATAAGCTTCAACAATAGATATTAGGATATTACTCGGTAAGCTCACAGGTGAAAGCTAGCTTCAACACCTGTATCAGCAAACTTCACATGACCTTAATCTTAACACGTTACAGACATCTCTAAACACGAATAAATAATAATAATAATAATAATAATTTTTGAGCGAATTTATTACTCAACAGCGAGTGAGTTTGCTTAGAGTACAGTGTAAAATATTTTTATTTAACTCCTTTTAAATAACTGAGAAAAAAATTTGAATGTCGTTTTAGGCTAGATATTTATAGAGCTTTGGAAAAAAAATGGTGGCTTTGTTTTTGTTTCATTTTTATTACCCCTGGCCCTGTAATCACTCTCTGGAGGCCTACTCATGTGTTGCTCTGATTTTAACATCACTTTTAGCCGTATGTTTTAGATAGCTAAACAACGATCTGGATGTTTCAACGCTTTTTACCTCCATTATACAAAACAGAGTCTACATTTCTAAGTGGTAACGACTAACGTCTTAGAGCCGATACTCTCATTATAAATTTAATCATCCGTTTAATATGCTATACTGTTAATATAACTACCAGTTTTTTAGCTTCGCCTTCATAGCGGGGCATGGAAGTTAAAGTTTAGCATTCAATTTAGGGAGGCTCAATTTTCGTAGTCTTCTATCTCCAAAACTATAAAAGTTAATTTCACTCGGACAACTCTAAGTGATAATATCTAATATCCTTAAGAGATAGAAATTGAGTCAAAAAATAAAACGGGTTGTTTTGTAAGTCAGTGCCAAAACCCCGCTGTAAATTCTTTGGACGGTGTGTGGTATGTGCGGATACTGCTATATCTCAGCATCTATAAGGCAGGGAGGAACGAAAATTGAAACTTTAAAGCTAGGAATCAGCCAGCAATAGTATGCCAAACTTTTTATTTTTCCCTCAAAAAGGATTCCTACGATTATTTTAAAATTACCAGTGCTTAAGAATAGCGTACCGAAATTAAAAATTATTAATTTTAATAACCATTTTCTACAAGAGAAGTAATAATAAAATAAAAAAAAAAAAACAAAAAAAAACAAAGAAGTAAAAACATAAATATTAACCTAAGTGTGATATTTCAAGTAAATGTACTTTTGATTTTTCAATCTTATAGCTTGTTTGTGTGCTATGCTAGTGTTTTCTTACCGATGTTTTTAAACATGTAGTGTTTAAAGTTTCTACATCTTCTATGATGGAGTCATTTATGGGGCAAGGACATGTAAAACTCGCAACTAACCATAATATAAAACTAATAATTCCTAAACCCGGCCCTCGAGCAGTTTGCTAAATTCTAGTGCGAAAACAATTTGAAAGCTTCTTCCAATTTTACTTTTGACCTGAAATCTCTTTTCTTTTCCTTCATAGAAACAAATGAACGATTTATTATTTATGCAAAAATTAATGAAACCTTTTTCTCTCTCTCGTAAAACGAAAATTGGCTTCATATTAATGCAAAAAATGAAAATGACAAGAAAATATGAAGTTCAAATCGTGGTATAAGAAGTTAAATTGCTAGGCTATTTGAAAAGATAATATATTTTAGAACACAAGCGAAATGACAGTCGAGAAGGCAAGCCAAGCTTATAATAAAAATAACCAAGTACATAAGGAGATAGAGGGAGAAAGAAAAACATTCAACCTGCATTTGGACATACATATATAGAATAATATACAAGAGTTCTTTTATTTCCATTAGATGTTTTTATTTGAAAAACATCATTCGACAATATAATAGAAGCAAAACCGTTAATCCAGATCGGATTATGAGTATTCGGAGAAGGAAAAAAAGAAATACATTGAAGTAAAAAAGGATTGGTGAAAAAAGATGTAAAACAGTATTTCATTTATTAATCAGTCAACGAAGTCTCGCCTAAAATCATTAAATATTACTTGTAAATTTTAACTCTTATCTTATTTAGTTTACGATAAAACACTGTGACAGTCAAACGGACAGACCAAGATTGTATGTTTATTTGTCTTTCAATAGAAAATTAAGAGAGGTCGAATAAAATAGCCATTATGGTCATCTACTAAATCCGATGTGTTATGGATTATTTTTATTATGTCAGAAAGGTTGTTTCACACCTTCGGGAATTGAACCCGAATACCAAAAATGCAATCCTAACACTTAGCTTGCTCATCGAGGTAATAAAAATAATCGATAACACCTCAGATTTAGAAGTTGAATATTTCTCTTGATTTTCTATATAAATTTTAAAAACTACTACTATTGGCATTCGTCTTATATATTCAAATTAGGAATAGTCATTCCCTGGCATTCGATTTTCGAAACGAAACCCTCAAAATATTCTAATCAAAATATACGCTATAGTTTAGGTTTATGTTACGATTTAGAATCAAATCACCGCGATATTTTTTAATAATGAACGAATGATTGAAACAAATTTTACGCGTATTATATGTCAGTTGTGGTTCATCTTAGTGGGCAATCCGGATTGCATTTTTTGGCATTCAGTTTCGATTCCCGACGGTGTGAAAAACCCCTTCTGAGATAGATAATAAAAATAATCCATAACGCCTCGGATTTAGTGGTTGACCATCTTTCTTGATTTTTTATAGAAATTTTAAAAGCTACCATTTATCGGCATTTGTTTTTAATACTTATTTTCTTCTCTATTATTAATTATTCAAGAGCTAGAAAGAAAGCGAGGTTGTCAATGAAAGTTTTGTCTTCGTGTTAACTAGAAATGATGACAACTCCTCTGAAATTGGAGATCTCATATTCCTTGTCAAAGTTGATCTTGACTTTATGCAAATAATCGCTTCAGAGGTGCAAATGAGCAAAACCCTACATTTATCTTTAATGTAAAGGTATGACGATGTGTGGATTTTCTTTTGAGGCTTTTTAAGCTATGGCTTGGCTTCTACGCTTGCTAAGGGAAGAAGGGAAGCATCCTACCTACCACTCCACTGGCACTTTCGGGGCAAAAAACTAGAGACATGAAAGTTAAAAGAGTTAAGGGATACTTTAAAAAATCCAATAAACAAGTCAGCCCAGTCAGTTATTTATGCCCCTTTGTCGAAAATGGTTTCATTTTTAAGTAGACACATTTTTTTTAACGAAACTAATCGGATTTCTTTCCGATATAGAAAAGAATTCACCATTCTAGAAATTACTCTATTTGTCTTTAATTCAATATAATTTCTAATGGTTGAAATATAAATTTGATTGAATAAATTTTCTCTCTAAAGGAGTTGTTCATCATCTAAATCGATATTGAAATGTGTAGGAAAATATATTTCAGAACAAACTTAAATACCGCATGAAAATTATTAAGATGAAGAGTGAATTTGGTTGGGAGTTGAAGTTTTGTTAAGATATTCAGAAATGAAGTTGTTTTGGCTTTTACCAAGCCATGGTACAAGAGAAAATTTAAAATTAATTTCACATTATAAGAGCACCTTATGTTTTAGGTTATTTTTCTAGAAAAGTTATCAAGAAGTATTTATTATTATTATTTTTTTTAATTAAAAATTCATGCTGAAAATATAATAAAGCTTAGAGTGATGCGGCGAAAACAAACTTGCTTGAAATATACCCTCAGTGTAATCTACAGTGCGATGTCAAAAACGACTCAAATTTAACTCAAAAGCAAGTTTGTTTTGGCCGCTTAGCTCCTTTCGTATTCTCTCCGTTGTTTACAACCTAATATGACCAACATGTTGAAACCAGAGGTTGTCTTATATTCGCCGAATTTAAGCAACTGGTATCTAAGTAGTTAGTTCTTAGGCCGGTATTACCCTGTTAAAAATCTTAATGTGGGATAGAAGGGGTGTATATTATAAATTGTAAAAGATCTTTATCAAATTTGTTCTGTGATAGGTCAGCAAGTGGGGCTGCTTAAAAATTTTCTTTCGTATTAGGATTTAAAGATATCCTTATTATATTAAGTAACATTTAGAATTCCATTTGAAAATTGTATATATCATACGAAAGTATACATTAATTATTTATTAATATACGAACTTATGAAGGGTTTTAAATTTTAATATATATTTGTAAGTTTATTGAATTTTTTCTTAATCCAAAACTGTTCAAAGGGCACCTCCTATTTAATTTATTTCTTCAGCAATGCGTTTATATCCTTCTAGTCGCATGTTTATATGTTAATAATCTGAATGCAGAGTATTGTACAACACTATAAAATTAATGTTTTACTGAAAAAAACATACGAACTTGTACGCAATTTTGATTTTCAGGCTAATAAATCTTTTACAAAACTTAGCAGTTTCAGTGTCATTTTTCAAAAGAAATCATTTATAAAATATGACCTGTTACACTGTCACATTATTCATCAAAGCTATTTCATAAAATTTCTTTGTCAAAGATTTTTTAGAGTGTAATACCGACCTAAAATAGGTCTCAAGACACGTTGCCCTGTTAGAATATTTAGAGACAGCTCATTCCTAATGAAACTGATTTAGATGACTTAAAGAGAGTTGTGACCCACTATATAATGGGGTTATACCCCGCAAGGATATTGGATATTGGTAGTAGACAGAAACTAAACAATAATAGTGACGCAAGCAAACTTCCGTAAGAGTAGTCCAATCAAATTTAATTTAGTTATTTTCTAGAAACTGGGATTTTTCTCCTTTCAGACTTCCTATATTCTAGAGCTGTCTTGAAAAAAGAGGTCCTCAAATATCTTAATTCTTCAATTCAACCACTGAATAATCTCTTAACTTTGCAAGAATCGTGGGGTTATATCATTCAAAAAGAAGGAGAATATATATAAATGAATAAGTAAAGATGTTGTTTTTGTTTGTTTTTTTAGTTAATTTAAATATTAACTTACATGCTTTGCTTCGCAGATCCCAAATCTTCAAAGTCCTGTCATGACTACCCGTTACCACTTTAGAAGGCTCCCCAAGAAACTTCGCTGCCATCACCTTTCCAGAATGCCCGGTTAAAGTATGCTGTAAAAAAAGAAATAATATAATTAGATAATTCAAATGTCCAAGAAGACGTAAAATTAATAAATAATACATCATTATTTGCATAATTAACGAAGTCACTTTCAAAGAATTTCCATTTCAATTTAATTTCCATATAAATATCATCATCATTGAGTACACATTATTAGGACTGGTTTTACACAAACACCTGTCTCCACTCGGCTCTGTCCCAAACATTAGATGTATAAAAATAATATTGAATTATAAAATATAAAAAAAATAACTGTACTAATTAAAATCCTCAAAATGTAGTCTGAATTTGAACTCAATTTGTCGTTGGTGCGCCTGTATTTAGGCAACTGACTGAGCGCAGAAGAATGAAAGCTGCGTAATAACTAGGCGAGTCCAGTTGTTAATGGAATGCTTATGGCATGGAAGCCATCAAGTATGTATCATTGTCATTGAGAAGACAGTCCTAAGACTGGTTTGACACAACCACCCGTCTCCACTTGGGTCTGACCCATGCCAGCTCTTTCATTTCTCTAAATTCTCTTTGATTTCTCTAAATGACTCACATCCTACATCCCCAATTATTTGGACGAAATATTCTAATCTGGGTCTTCCCGTTCTTCTTTTCTTTCCAACCTCTCCCTCCAAGATATCCCTAAGCCCAATGGATGAACCGCGACCTAAAATCCTGTACACCTACTTCCACTTTCATTTCCAAGTAGAAGACAATAGATTATCTAATGAATTCCAAAGTAATTCCAAATAATCCCAAAGACGGTGTACACCTAATTCCAATCGCAGTTCACCCCTCGCCTAAGCCTAAGCAATTCCCCGTGTCTCGGTGTGTGTCCCATCATTTGACCTCTTTTTCGTTTTTCTTTCTCTGATTCTTTCAAGAACTTCTTCATTTGTAATTCTATCTATCCATTTGATTTTCAGCATTCTTCTAACACTACATTTCGAAATCCCCCAATCCCTTTCCCTCCGCTTCTCCAATCGTCCAGGTTTCACATCCATACATGGTCTATGCTTCATACATATGTTTTCAATAGCATCTTTCTTTTTCTAAACTGATTGAGGAGAAGCATAACAGGGTTTTTTTGAATTAAACCCCAGTATAGCTAAAAAATATAAATATAGAATAATTATAAAAAAAAAATTAAACTGAATCTTTATTGTTGATCTTATTTTTCAGAATTGTGATCTTAGTAATTATTCGCAAATGTCTTTGAACAATTGCTCCTCCAATAGCAATACATTGTAAAGATAATACTGGGTCAAGTTGTCTATAGATATAATAGTAATACGTCAAAAAATACAAAAAAGAGGTAGATATCATCATATATAAGCTTTGAAAGATTGTTGGACAGAAAAGGAAATGGTATGACAAATTTCGTTGTTAGACTCGACTTGGAGACATTAGAGAAGAAGGACTTCTTGGATGAATTCCACTCTATTGACCTGTTGACTACCGTCCTACTGACAAATGAAATAGAAGAAAAATTCTTCCAAAATAAAACATTTTCTTTTATAAAATTATCCTTGTTTTTACACCCTCTTTTGTAACCTGCCAAAAGGGGCAGTGTATAAATTACGCCACACGAATTTCAAGATTTTTAGACCCCCCCTACCCCAGTGTCACATTCTGTCACATTCTCATTAAGCTCCTCTGTATTGTGACGTCACACTATTACTTTTATACTCTATAATTTCAAGTTAGGATAAAAATAACCTGAAATCGAAAACATATATTAGAAAATCTTTTCAATTTTTTAATTTGACTTTTGTGACATCACAATTTTTAAGATCCCCAGGGCCCCCCTGTCACATTTTTTTATTGATAACGCAGTTTTTCATGGAAATAAACATTTGTCAAATTAATTGGTTAGGCACCTCTCCAATTTCCTCCTATAGGGGTTGGAAGTCTGAGCTTCTGGGAATTGATTTTATCATATCACAGCACGTTCCGCGACTATGCACTTATATAAAATAGGAAAAGGGCGGAGACGTTTCTTCCATTATCGATTTTGAATCGCATCCAGGATCAACAAATAAATTATTTTTTTTAATTCACCGAAACTGTAAACAGCCTACTGAGACTTCTATAATTTTCTCATTAATATATTAAAGAATAATTAACACATTAATGAGAATGATGATCCATCCAAATGTCATGCGGGCTAAACGCAATAATGACGTTGGATTATAGCTAAATGGATCATATCTTTTTTCAGTCTCTCTTGGACCAGACTTAAGACTCAGCAGACTCCAATAGCTTCAACCAGCAGTAGTCTCGCGATATATATCTTGTTCAAAAAGCGCAATCAAAACAATTCTCATTAATGTGTTAATTATTCTTTAATATATTGATGAGAAAATTATAAATTTATTGAACTTCATTATTTCAAGTTAGAAATATATAAGTTCAGATATTATTTTCACTTAATATTTGACAAAAATCACCTGCATTCGATTCGCAATTGAATCAAATATAGGAAACATAGGATTTACTGAGTTTTCATTTTTTGCTCCAATTTTTATATATAAAAATCAGGAAGTTTATTTTTATGGTACATCAGGACCAAATTTTGCACATTTACTTTTAGGACCCTATGAAACTAGTGATGTAAAAACCAACACCCCAAACAGGAGAAGCCAGTTGTCAGCTTGTATTATTACATATCTATTTGTAAAAATAAATAATATACATTTCTAAAAAGATCTCCATAAGTACAACCTGGATAAAATATAATTTACTTTATATAAATAATGACAGTATAAGAGAACCTCAAAGTGGCCATTTTTAGCTCATTTTTATACATGCCTTCGTTCAAAAGTCGATTAACTTAAAATTTATTAAAACATTTCACAAATTCTATTATTCTCACTTTATTAACTATAAATAAGAACGAATTTGATATCTCAAATTTTTTGGGAGATATAATGTACTGAAACCTATGTATGTGAGTTGGAATTTCCTACCCTTCCAATATCTTTTGCTATTTTTTAATGTTAATTTAATATTTGTAAGCCACATGTTCATTTACCAGTATTTAAATTCCTTACTGGTAGTTAGGAGATGCATGTGTTTGTTTGTTAACTTTGTCAGTTGTTCAATGGGAATAAAAAAAAGCTGCGTATAGAGTTTGTCTGTCTGTAACATGAGGATAGTTGATCTCAGTAAACATCAGATGACAACTTTGTTCATTTGCCAGCTTTTATATTAATATTTTGTCTTCTCTTTAGGGAGGCAACCAAGCTTGGTCATCTGGAATTCAAATGGAATATCCACCAACATTATCAGATCTTGTCGCCCACTTGTTTTTCTCTTTCTCTCTCGTTCTACTAATAAAATTAGTTGATGCACTCAAACAGAAAATCAGATTGCATTCATTATGCTTTAAAAAAATTTTATTAGCGAACTGTTTGAGATAAAAAAATAAAAATTTAGCACAAAATTGTAGCTTATTTTCTTAAAAAGAAAACACTTAGGTTGTCCGCTGCTTGATGCAAATATATACCAATATAACGAATAGAAATATGCAAATATATAATTTATTTGTTAGAGACTATAGTTTCGAAGGTTTGATTTTCATCATCAGTCTTTTAAATTAGAAATATTTTATCTGTGATTTTTCATGGGTTTAAATACCCGATTGGATGTAGATAAATTCGCTTTGTCTTAATAGCAAGCTGACGAATTCGTTTTACGACAATCGGGTATGTGAATCCATGAGAAAAAGCAAATTAAATATTTTCTAAATAAAAAGGCTGATAATAAAGATCGAAATTATAGACTCTACTAAATAAATTATATATGTTGCAGTAAAAACCCGTTTTTAGTAAGAACGGGTTCTTACTAGTTAAAACGCGTTTCACTGAATATCTTTGTGGCAACTAGAGATTACTGATGTTGGTTGAGATTGGTTCAAAGGTCTAGAATCTTCATTTTTGACCTTCTGCCTCATTTCGGGTGTTTATTTTAAACATTTTTTAAACGAAAATGTCAAAAATTACATCCACTACAACTTTGCTTCCAATTTTTGACATTTTTGTTTAAAATTTTTTGAAAATAAACACCCAAAATGGGGCGGAAGGTCAAAAATGAAGATTCTAGACCTTTGAACCAAACTCAACCAACATAAGTAAACTCTAGTGGCCACAAAGGTATTCTGTGAAACGCGTTTTAACTAGTAAGAACCCTTTCTTACTAAAAACGCGTTTTTACTGCAACACATATATATTCGCGCCCGCACTGTACAAATATGACAAATTCAATGCTTACAATAGGGGAAATGTGTATCCACCTTAATAACTCTTCTCTGAATAGCATCCAGGGAGGTAAGAGAATGTTTCTATGTCTATTTTCATTATTCAAGCCTTTTTTGAAGGCCTTACCACTTCAAGATCTTCTATTCTTGTTACTAACATAGTTTTTAGCCGTTTTTGAGATATTTCAAAAAACGAAGTAAAAACACAATTTTTTCTTTCGCGATTACAATACTTCTTCTCCTTTGTGCTTATGGTAGAAAAAAAGATGTGGCTTAAAAGTGACGGATCTACTAAAGTCGTATTTGATGGCTCACCAGTCTGATCTGAAGAATAATCAAGCCCATACGTGGCTCGACTCTGGATGGGGGGATGATCAATTCTTTCTTCTATAGAAACAGAAAAGAATAGAACGAACAAGAAAAGTTCTTTCAAGATTAGAATAAAGAAAAGTCAAGACTTTATTTAATATGATTATTAACCGAGAACCATAGAGCAGTTCAGATTCAATTAAGCTTGCCATTGATCCTGTTGATTTCGCTTGGGTTCGTAGAATTCGCTATTTTTAATCAAGCATTTACTTAGTTGATTAACATTCCTGGTGAAGCACGGCAGTAAACATCAGTATCGAAATAGAGCACAAGAAGATTGATTCCGTCTATATTCCATTACACTATATTGTATAATTCAAATAAGACCATCCCTTCCATTCAAATACCCATCGTAAAGCACTACATAGTACCTGGCGGACCAAACGTTGTTCCTAAAGTTTTTGCTTGAGTTAAAATCCATATATTAATATTATTTTTATTTTTATGATATAATAAAGGAATAGCCAAAAACGACTTCAAAATATGTCCACTTTTAACTTCAATTTTTAGTTTTTGAAGCAATATTTTTTAATGTGTAATTTTTAATGTGAGAAGTATATATTAAAGTAATTTGTAAAATCTATTATATTTATTCTTTCATAAGATAGATAGTGCCTGGCGGACCTGGCGAGAAATTAATATTAATTTTAATTTTAAATTCAGTTAAAAAGATCCTTTCGGTAAAAAGGTCGATTTTTAACGTTTTGACCCGCTCCGGCCATCATCAAGGCGTCACTGTGCTCAAAGATTTAAACTAAATTGCAATTAAAAATAATATTAGTATATACAGAGGTTCTTTTATTAACCCATTTAAACCCTGAAGAAGCGACGATCTTCCGAATCTTCGGGTTTTTTAAGAGGATGAATATGACGTTATAATAAATTATTTTATTCAAAATTTGTTGTTTTTCCTTTATTATAGGGCAGCCTTTGCACCCATTAAGCATTAAGTTCTACATCTCAGTTTTCAATAGAAAACACCTCTAATTAACTAAATTTCCTAATTTTAATTTATAGGACCGAAGGGGGCGGAGCCAAAAGTGGACTAGGCGGGACAAGGCAACAGACACCGTCACGATTTATAATATATTATTATTATAAATAGATAGATAGCCTAGAGCAGTGGTTCTTAACCATTTTAAGCCACGACCCACATTTGAGAAATATATTCATGCCACGACCCAAAAAAAAGCCAAATTTTTTTCATTACCTTTTTTTAATTCATACTTGAAAATTTTTTCTTCAATTGATGGCCTTTTGATATACTCACATATATTTTTTTTTTAAAGCAATTAAGATAAAAAAAAGGTACTTTTCGATTGAAGGAAATTTAAATAAAAAACTACGTACCCAATTTTGAATATTTTTACTTACTTAGTAAAAGTATTGGAAATTAAGATATATTTTTAAACTTATTGAAAATAAATATAGTAAAATATTTGAATTTTTTTAACGACTCTGCGCGACCCAAAGAAGATGCTTCGCAGCCCAAATTTGGGTTGCGACCCATACGTTAAGAACCACTGACCTAGAGGACCGAAGGGGGCTTAACCAAAAGTGGGCGAGATCGGACAAAGCAACAAATACCGTCATGCTTTATAATATATGTAGTATAGAAAAAATCTACAGAGCCATTAATCGACCGGTGATGCTCTATGGGTGTGAGACATGGACAATGACCATATCTGATCAGAAAAATCTAATGTCCTTCGAAAACAAGATCTTGAAGAGAATGAGCGGAATGATTAGAGATAGTGTTACCGGAGAATGGAGGTTTAGAAGTGCAAGGGAAGTGAGAGAATTACCAGGGCAGCTGCTGTATAAGATCACGAAGGCTGGCTTGGGTAGTACATGTGGTGCGTGTTGATGAAGACCGAGCTATTAGCAAGATTTCAGAAGATAACCGATAGGAAGAAGACCACCAGGTAGACCACGGCAAAGATGGATGACAATATAGCTATAGATCTTGAAGAGCTGGGTGCTCAAGGAAATTGGAACTCTATGTCACGGGATAGGACAAAGTGGCGAGACATTATAGAGGAGGCTAAAACATTGGAAATGTTGTTCAGCCACAGGAAGTAAGTAAGTAAGTATAGAATATAGATATGCAATGATCTATTAGTGGGATTTAAAAGTAAAAAAAAAAAAATATTAAAAGGCAATTGAAAATATTTAATTATTTATACATTTTCATTGACACGCCCACCTGTGAATAATTACTAGAATTAAGAAAAATAATCAAATTTAAAGTTACCCGAAGATGAGACCCATCAGGGGATAGTTCGATTTGTCGACACAAAAATCCTAATCCGTGATTTTAATTGAAATTGTTAGAACCATTTTCGCGAAACCGATCTATATATATATAGATATGGATACTTAGATAGGTATATAGTACAAGAATTGCTCATTTAATAGTTCAAGATACCTTTACGAATAATTTAATTTATCCATTAATAATATTTTGGGCAACAAGTCATTTGAGGGTGAGTGGGGGGAGGGGGGTGTACCATTAAGGGAAGAAGATGGGAATATAAAAATGTGGAGGCAGTATCTAAAAGCAGGCAGGTAAGTCTGCTGGCTGACTCCTTTTCGGTTCTCTCCTTCTGGAATCCACTCTCTTTAGCTCCTTCTTTTTGTTCCTCAACTCCTGTTCCCGAGCCATTCACCCTTTCAATTGGCCTTTGCATTCTGGCAATTGATTTTTTTTTTTTAAAAAGCATTTTTTTTTCACTGCCTTTCACTTTTTAGTCGTTCTCCCGCGGTGGTCCAGCTTAAAATAATTTAGCTGGTTCATTTGGATTCAATTGTCGTCGTGCATCGCAACTGGATTACCACGTCAATTGCATTTATTTCTAATAAATTAACAAATAACAATTAACAGATCCTAAATGGAGATAGTACTATTTAACTCTAAAACCATTTTCTAATTTAATGATAATTATCTTTCCTATGGACTAAATTTCAATTTGATATCATCAATGCAAATATATTAGGAAATGCTTCAGCATCATACTTTTAATAGATTAAATTAGAAATAAAGAAAAAATCGATATATAACTTATATTACATATCTGGACCAGGCTATAATAAAACCAGGTTATTCGGGGGGGGGGGGGGATTTACTGCGATTGGCGAAAGGTGGTTAAAATTTTTGACATACTTATAAAGTATAAAATAAATTTAAAGTTTCTTTTTGCCGAAAGTAGCAGAATTTTTATAAATTGAAGGAGACAATAAAAGATTCTGTCTTCTGCTGGAATTAAAAATTTATAATTTGTAATGGGTTCAAATACTAGATTATTGGATTTAGATGAATATGTTATGTAATCAGCTTGTGATATTACAACAAAGCGAATTTACTTACATCCAATCGAGTATTTGAACCCATGAGTAATAACAGATAAAATATTTATAATTAAAAGAACAAATGATGACGGTCAAACCTTCGAAACTATAAACTCTAATAAATAAATTTGATATAATATGTTTATTTGCATCAAGCAAAGGAAAACTACATTGATATCTATTTTTAAATAGAAATATTTTATCTGTTATTTCTTGTAGGTTTTTCAAAGCTGGGATTCTTAGGAAATTTAATAAAATCTCTATTTTCTATTATAGCTAATTTAATCTAACTTAAGCTTGCATAATAAAAATAATTATTTATCTACTCTTATTAAACGAGCAAAAATTGTATATTTATTTGTTTGTATATATATTTGTTTATATATTTGTATCTTAGTTCTATTTTGAAAACGGCTTTAACGATTTTGATGAAATTGGATTTTAACATATTTTGTTCTCCCTAAACGTTAGAAATATTAATAAACGTTTTATAATTGTTTTTATAAAGAACTTTATTTATTTAATAGAATAAAAAATAATCAAGAATTTGGGGGGGGGGGCTACATTGGGTGACTATTATATATTTTTGTATTTTTTTTAATTTGAAAGCGGCTCTCAAATAAAAATCGACCTTTTTATCAGAATTTTAAATTAAAAATAATATTAAAATAAAGCTTTTAACTGAAGGAAGAAGTTACCGAGCATCGCTCGGTGCCTCCAGGTACTTTTGTATTATGTAAGATTACCTATACATATCATATATTTTTAGATTCTATATTGTACTTATTTTGAATACGTATTTATATAAAAGTTTTTATAATTTATTGAAATTTTATATTTTCGGTTTCCCCCTCTTACGGGCTGGATTTTGATTGGATGAGCTACAATGGAAATGGGAGATTGGATGTAGGATTAGAAGATAATAAAATGAAATACAGAAACTGAATGAAGATCCTATCCAAACAGGCATTTTATTTTTTTCCAAGATTCATCTGTCATATACCTACCATATTCAAGTTTACACAGATTAAGAATAAAATATGAATTTGATATTTCGAAAAAATCCTTTAAATTATTTTATATAAAATCGAGTGGTCTCATTTAAATACCTCTTGAAAAAAAAAACAACTCTGTGATCGCAAAATAAATTATTTGAAATATTAAGTAAAAAGTATCTTATATTATTAAATGAGCAATTCTTGTATATATATATTATAGAATCGGTTTCTCAAAAACGGTTCTAACGATTTCGCTAAAAATTGGTGTACTTATCAAGCCTCATGAATTATTAGTCGTGTATTGATTTTAATCCGACTGAAATAAAGGAAGGGGATGTAAATTAGTAATGTCGCAAAATAAATATGTTATTCGTTCATATCTCGTCTTCGGTAAGTCGCAGACCCTTGAAATTTGAAACTTAAGCTATCTAGAGGCTATAAGAAGTACCACAAAATTTTGGATAAAATAGAAGTACCGGTACCATAAATCTGAGAGCTTCGAAATTCGAGACTTAAGCACGATATAGGCTAGAAGGGGTACAGTAAGCTTTTGCTTGAAATCGGAACACCGTAAGTTCCTAAAAGATTTTTCATTTTTTTGATTTTCTCAAAAACGGCAGAAGCGATTTTTTTTTAAAATTGGTGTACTTATCAAGTGTCGTGAGTTATTAGTCGTGTATAGATTTTAATCCGTTTGAAATAAAGGAATGAGGTGTAAATTAGAAGTGTGGTAAAATAAATACTTTAATCATTCATATATCGTCTTTGGTAAGTCGCAAATTTGAAACTTAAGCTATTTAGGGGAAAAAACTTAACGAGCATCGCTCGCTGCTCCAGGCACTTTTATTCGAGTGAGAATTTCTCTAAGGCCGGTCGCCCACTGGAAGCGACCACGCGCTACGGAGATGAAGGGCGACAATGAGCGGATACTATATTTACTAAATACTATTACTAATACTAATCTACTCCATTTGCTAAGGGTAATAATTCCCTTATTTCATTGAAAATATTTTAAAAATAATTAAAGAGAAAAATTAAAAAATAATAAATTCTCTGAAATGCAATTGCGGTAGAATCTCTCATTCTGCTATAGAAAGAAAAGGGTGCGAAATATAAGCTTGAGGGCTGTTTTAATAATCCTGGATACATCTCGAGACAAGTCCATATCCATTGGAGATATTGAAACAAGTTTAGACACGAAATAAAGAATTTTTTATTAAGTATAGTACGAGTTTTATCGAAGCGTCTATTTCTCCTTAACACAAGCTAACTATTTTAATATTTATAATAAAATTACATGCAAAGTCTATTATATAGAGTTTAAATATTTAAAAAAAATGTTTTTGTGATTTACACTAAAGAACCATCAGTAAATCTGTAGCTATCTTTTAACCAATATTTTATTTCTTTCTTTTTGGGGTTCCTTTTATAAGCAACTTGGCCACTTGATCAATTTACCTAAGTTTAATATATAAGAGAGGCTATTTCGGAGTTTGGTTGGGAAAAAGGGGGAACTTGCATCCGGAAATCGTAATAGCGAACTAGATAGGACAGCTCTAGGGTTGCTCTCTCATTCAATAAAAAAATCTTTCAGCCGATTTTGAAAAAGGTATGTAACTTCTCTCTTCCCCAGATATTAAAAAACTGAACCCCGTTTTAGGACGCTGCAATATACAATTTATTTGTCTATAGTTTGGAAGGTTTGACCTTTAGCATCAGATTTTTAATTAGAAATATTTTAATTCAAGAAATATTTTAGGTATCTCTAAAATCGTCTTGAATAGGAAATACCTCTAATAAATTAAATTTTGTTAAGGGAGAATGGTGTGGGTTCTTCGTGAAACATTTTAAATAAAGTAAATAAATTAAATTTTCCTATTTTAATATATTATAATATTTGTAATGAAATATTAGTGGATTTTATATTAAAAAAAAACAATCAATTAATTACTAAAAAGAAATTGAAAAAAATTTAATTCAAAATTGTTATTGGCACACGCACCTGTTAATAATTATTTTAATTAAGAAAAATTCTATCAAATTTGAGTTACCTGTAGATGAGACCCTGACAGAACGAATTGTCGACTCAAAAACCGCCTAACCAGTGATTTTGATATAAATCGTTCTAGTCTTTTTCGAGAAAACGAATCTCTCTTTTTTCTAGACACACGGCAGTGTGTCAGCCAAGTTCGGAAAATCGGGGGACGCACCGGCCATGTGTATATTTATATGAACCATTTCAAGCTACTTTCGACCCTTCCCCCCCCCATAACTCAAAAACTATTAAACTTAGACACTTGAAATTTTGCATGCCTAATAAAATTCACCTAGAATCCCAAATTGCATGAATAAATTTAATATAGATCTTGAGTTATTAAGCTCTGAAAAGTGCTATTTTTAACACTCACTCACTGACATATCAAAAACCTAAAGTATTTCCTAGAATGCTGAAATTTGGCATGCTGGTAGAGTTTGGGCTACAATTAAAGGGAACAATCGAAAAAGCGAAACTTTCCCTTTTTCAGGACCTAAAATGAAGGGGTGATTTTGATTATAGGCATATTAATTATATATTAACATATAGTGAAAAAAAATCAAGCTAGAATTCTGAAATTTGGCATACTGGTAAAGCTTGGAATATTAATAAAGGAGGAAATTGAAAAACCGAAGCTTTCCCTTCTTCGGGGTCCCAAATGAAGGGGCGAAATTTATGAAAAACCGAACAGATATTTTATGAGAAATATTTAATTATTATTAATATAAATGTTTAAATGTAATTATTTAATTAAATTAAAGGATAAAACTTTTCAAAAATTAATGATATCTGACCAAAAACATAAATGTGAAAAAGGGGCCAAGTTTGGTACAAACGGCTTCGACGACAAAAGGGTTGAGATCTAAACGGGTTCTAAGTTCCATAGCAGTTGCTTAAATCATAGCTAT